>JASVEL010005116.1:0-56723 GCA_032618575.1 Nicotiana noctiflora | reverse complement strand
AGCTCAGCCCCGGGAAGCAGTTCCAGAGGTGGAGCCTCATATTGACTATGATGAGGAGGTTCCAGCCCTTGCAGCTCCAGTGGGCCCAGCACAGGTCCCATGAGGGGTCACGTTCACCCTAGATCTTCAGGATGCTCTAGTCAGATTGGCAGGCTTTATGGATAGTGTCACTAGAGCGGGTTTGCTACCAGTAGAACCAGCCACTTCTCATGCTGGAGGAGGGGTTCAGACTCCTGCTACGTGTACTCCGGAGCAGGTAGCTCACCGGAATTAGGTTCCAGTGGTTCAGCCAGCAGTGGCAGCTGAGACAAGTGTTACAGCTCAGGCCGTCGATGGAGCGGCTATGTCTTGAGATGCTTTGTGGAGGCTTGATTGGTTCTCCAAGTTCTTCACCACCACTTTCAGTGATGCATTATCAGAGGATCCACATGATTTTCTATTCAGGTGTCATGAGATTCTCCGGGCCATAGGTATAGTGGAGACCAACGGGGTCAATTTTGCCACCTTCCGGCTTGCACGATCCGCCAAGACTTGGTGGAGAGATTTTTGCCTATCCAGACCAGCAGGGTCTCCTTCTTTGACATGGGATTAGTTCGCGGAGTTATTCTTGGAGAAGTTTCTCCAAGTCACTCAGCGGGAGGCACTTCGTAGGCAGTTTGAGTGCCTCCAGTAGGGCTCCAAGAGAGTTACCCAGTATGAGACCACATTTGTTGACTTGGCATGCCATGCGGTTGTGATACTCCCTACAGATTGAGAGAGGGTCTGGAGGTTTATTGATGGATTGATTCAGCCGATCCATCTCCAAATGGCCATGGGAGTTGGTAGTGATATTTCCTTTAAGGAGGCGGCTAATGCGGCCCACAGGGTTTAGATGGCCCTTACACGGGGAGGTGGTCGTCGGACAAGAGGCCTCGTCATTCTGGTAGATTCAGTGGTACCTCGTCTAGAGGTAGGGATTCCTATGGTATAGTTCAGTCATCAAGGCCCATTTAGTCTGTGCTTCAGGTTTCTCATGGTACTCTAGGTAGCGGAGGTTCTCACCAGTACTATTCAGATCAACAGCCTATCAGTGCACCCACACTTCTGAGCTTCAGGGGAGGACATTCAGGTCTACAGGGCCAGCAGTCATAGCAACCGAGATCTTGTTATGGTTGTGGTGACCCCGGTCATATTATTAGGTTTTTCCCTTGAGCATCGGGCAGCTCTCATCAGCAAGGTCCTCACCCCATGATCCAGGCAGCAGGTGATCCAAAGCCCGCCCAGTCAGCGAGAGGCGAGGGTAGGGATCATAGAGGTGGAGGTAGAGAGTATAGAGGTGGAGCTCAGACCGGCAGAGGTAGAGGTCAACCAGTAGTTGATCGTCCTAGAGACGTGGCTTAGGGAGGTGGGGCCCAACCACGAGCTAGAGATTTAGTCGGTTAGAGGCTGAGTCTTCCAATGCTGTTATTATAGGTACTATTCTGGTCTGTGATAGGGATGCTTCAATGCTATTTGACCCTAGGTCTACGTATTCATATTTGTCATCTTATTTTGTGCCCTACTTGGCTACGCATATTGATGCCTTGGGTATTTCTGTATATGTATCCACACCAACGGGTAATTCTATAGTGGTCCACAGAGTCTATCGTTCATGTGTAGTAGAAGTAGTATTTGAGGGTCTTGAGACCCGCGTTGATCTATTGCTTCTAGACATGGTGGATTTTGATGTTATATTGGGGATGGATTAGTTATCCCCGTATCATGCGATCTTAGATTGTCACACCAAGACTGTGACCTTGGCTTTACCAGACTTACCCCGATTGGAGTGGAGAGGGACCCCAGGACATGCCACCCTCAGTGTTATTTCATATGTTAAGGCTCGACGCATGGTCAAGAAGGGGTGTTTAGCTTATTTGGCATATGTTCGTGATTCCAGTATAGAGGTTCCTTCTATTGACTCTTTTCCTATTGTTCGGGTGTTCCCAGAGGTTTTCCCTTTAGACCTGCCGGGTATGCCGCCCGGCAGGGATATTGATTTTTGTATTGATCTAGCTCTAGGAACGCAATCCATTTCTATCCTATCGTATCGTATGGCCCTGCCAGAGCTGAAAGAGTTAAAGGATCAGTTTCAAGATTTGTTTTTAAAGGGTTTCATCAGGCCTAGTGTTTATTCTTAGGGTGCGCCAGTTCTATTTGTGAAGAAAAATTATGGATCGATGAGGATGTGCATTGATTACCGACAGTTGAACAAGGTGACGATAAAGAACAAGTATCCACTGCCGAGGTTGCATTTTGTTTGACTAGTTGTAGGGTGTAAAGGTGTTTTCAAAGATAGATTTGAGATCTGGCCAGCTGAGGATTAGGGCGTCTAATGTCCCTAAGACAGCATTTCGCATTTGGTACGGGCATTATGAGTTTTTGGTCATGTCATTTGGGTCGACCAATGCCCCGGCATCATTTATGGAGTTGATGAACCGAGTGTTCAGGCCTTATTTGGACTTGTTCATGATAGTTTTCATTGATGATATTCTTGTGTAATCCCATAGTCAGGAGGAGCACGAGCACCACCTCAGAGTATGCCAAGTTCTTGAAGTGCGAGTTCTGGATGAGTTCGGTTGCATTTCTAGGTCACTTAGTATTATCAAAAGGAATTCAGGTAGACCCGAAGAAGATTGAGGCAGTCAAGAATTAGCCTCGACCAGCTTCAGCGACTGAGATTTGGAGTTTTTTGGGATTAGCATGATACTATTGACGGTTCGTGGAGGGGTATTCATCTATGGGAGCCCCGATGGCCAGGTTGACCAGAAGGGTGCCCAGTTCAGGTGGTCAGACGAGTGCGAAGAGAGTTTTCCTAAGCTCAAGACAGCTCGGACTACGGCACCGATATTGGTTTTTCCCACAGGTTCAGGGCCTTTTACAGTTTATTGTGATGCTTCCCGTATTGTGCTTGACTCTACATTTATGCAGGATGGCAGGGTCATTACTTATTCTTCGAGGCAGTTGAAGATCCACGAGATGAATTACCCAGTCCATGAATCTAGATTTGGCAGCCATTGTTCATGCTTTAAGGATTTGGAGGCATTACATATATGGTGTGACATGTGAGGTATACACTGATCACAAGAGTCTGCAATACTTGTTCAAGTAGAAAGAGTTGAACTTGAGGTAGCAGAGATGGTTGGAGCTATTGGAGGATTATGTTGTTACTATTTTGTACCACCCTGGGAGAGCCAATGTGGTGGCGGATGCATTGAGTAGGAAGTCAGCCAGCATGGGTAGTCTTGCTTATATTCCAGTCAGCCAGAGACCGCTTGCTTTGGATATCGGTGCACATGTTAAATTGGTAGTCCTGTCTAGCCTCATCACTACTTTGCCGGAGTTAGGCCAGGCACTTACCAACACATGGGGTCGGTTGTGCCGATACTACACTTATATGCTTTTTGCATAGATCACAATACTGGAGCAGCTTTTGGACCACAGTAGTAGCACACTGAGCGGGAGCTGACTTCAATCCAGGGACTTACGAGGTAGCATAGTTGGCATTCTCAGGCCGAAGTCTCATCCTTTATTTCTGTTTGTTTTCATTGTACCGAAACAGACATATGTATTTTCTTTCCATCCAGACTTGTTTGTAGTACTCTTTAGTATTCCATGAGCTAGTGATAGCAGATTTTGGGTAGAGATATATTTTAAACTTCCGCATTTTGATATCATTTTTATTAAACTTAAAGTCTTTCGCACTTAGTTAATTGCTTCTCGTATATTTATATTATTGAGGTTATGTCTAAAGTTTGGCTACCTAGGCGCCATCACGATGCCCGGTGGTGGGAAATCCGAGTCGTGACACATCTTAGGACATGAAATTAAAAAAATAAAATTTGGAATTGTAAAATTTTAATTGAAGATAAAGTTGTTTTTAGTTATAGTTTTTACAACATATTTGAATGTTTCTTTTTAAAACGTATTTTGTAACTAAAATCTAGCAATCTTCCTATCTTCAAGTGAGATTGGAAAAATTGTAAGATTTGGATAACCAAACACTGTTTTAGGAAAAAATATTTAAAAAAAAAAAGAAAAAAATTCTTACATCCAAACGGGCTCTCAGTTTAAGCACAGTACTCAAATTCTTACTCGATGTCGAGTCAATAATTCGGTACTAAATTGATCTTATTGAGCTTTTTATGTATTGATACAACGAAATATATTTAATCTTATGAAGTCTTTTAGTTTTCTTTTTAGTAAAAACAAAAGATAGAAAATTATTGCACATACGAATAAAGTTATATATATACATACTAGTTTTACTGTATGTGCGATGCGCGTGTACCTTGTACCAATATGTCCAAACTCTTAAAACTCACGTAAATAATATTGAAAATATATATTTGAGTTATAAAATAGAATTTAAGAAAATAAATAGTAAATTTATAAAAATGGTAAAAGATAAATTGTTGATACCATTTAGCTAATTCACAGAAGGAAGGAATTATGTCTTATAGAATTATCCAATGTTTATGGATTGTAAATATTAATGAAAATGTAAAAAAGCAATCAAACAAGAATTACATCGGTACTACAGCCAACGACACCTAAGAAAATAATAAACCAAATGTATGCATATGCTTGAAATTTTTATTTTGAGTAATAATATAAAAGTAAAGTTATAGCTAGACAAGTGTATTTGCATTTTTTTTAGAAAAAAACTAGGCAGCCACTGGACCTCGCTTAAGCGAGCTTTTCTCGCTTTTTTTAAAGAGAATTTTTCATAAAGAGCATTTATAAAGACCTAATTAGTAATAAATAGAAATCATTTCTAATATTACATGATATAGGAATGTTTTACCGTATTCTATAATGTATTTAGTGTATTAAAGAAGTTGTATTTAATAATACCGCATTAAGATCCGCCGCATAAATTGGGATTGTTATAAATGCCAAACTGTATTTAAGTGTATTAACATGTATTTAGCGTGAAAAATAATAACGGGTAAACGCAAATTTGGGGAATTTGAATAAGATAAAAACGGAAGGATATCCAAAAAATTTGATTTCCACTATTTTAGTTAATTAACTTAAATAAACAAAATCCATATGAAATCTGCTCTATTTTGACCCAATTAACTAGAAAAAAACAGAGCATTACAAATCGGATAGAACACCCTCGACAATGGCAGAAAATTCTGCCATCTTTCATGTTTAAATCCAATTTCTGTATCAACATGTATTAAACTAAGTTGTATTTAGTTTTATTTTTTTGGATTTCATTTTTGATATCTGAATAAAATGAAAGAGGTGTCAAACTTGTTGTATTGAGGGACTATATAGCAGACAGTCTGTATCAACATGTATTAAACTGTATTATACTATGTTTTCATCTATTTTTTTATTTTATTTCGGATCTGTTTTCTAGTTTAAAGTGTTCTATAGAATTGAATAAACATATATTGAATAAACATGTATTAAAATGTATCAAATTCTTAAGAAAAGATGGCAGAAATTGGATTTGTAATGCTCGTCAGAAATTAGATGGCAGAAATTGGATTTTCCGATTACAGAGCATTACAAATCGGATTAAAAAAACCCTCGACAATGGCAGAAATTGGATGTCGGATGAAGTGGGAGACGAGAAGAAGAGTATTAGGGGAGGAGAGTGATTTGAGAGATACAGAATAAGTGTGTTTGGGAAGTTTTAAGAAAAGATGTATTAAGATGAAAGAGAAAATAAAATATTACGGGGGAGTTATACTGGATTGAGAAAAATAAGGCTTAAATATATGAAATCATTAAATTTTGATTTCAATATATGTTGTTATATTATATAAAATTTTGAAAAGGTATTTATATGTTATAATTAGGTCTTAACCTATTCTATAGGTGGTAAAATTTCTTTTTTTTTCCTCGCCTCACTTCTCGTTTTTTTTCCCTTAAGTGCTCGTTTTATTTTTCCAAATGCCTCTCTTAGGTTAGAAAAACGTTGACCTTGTGCCTCGCCTTGCTTCAGCACTTTAAGCGAGAAGTGCTCGCTTTTAATAACGCCTATTCAAAGAAGGGGCTGAAACGGGAAAAAAAATAAAAAGAGGGGTTGTTGATGAACCTAAACTCTAATAACAATGGTTCTAGAAAAAAATATTTTAAAATGTGAGAACTTCAATAAAATAAAATAAAGAAAAAAGAGAGAGGATAAAATCAAATTAGGTAAAAAAATATAAAACCAAATTGATGAAGAAACACCAAAACAAAGCTCATTACGGCGTTTAAGTTTGTTTTGAAACAAAACACCACTAAACATAATTTGTAAGAAGTCTTGTTATTTTATGTTCAAATAAGGAAAGAAATCAAAGATATCGTATTGTGACTAGGAGCAGGGTCATAATTTGTAAAATTCTATTCGGACGGTACCCCCTATGAAAAATATGAGTATTAATATAAATCCAATTCAAACGTAAAATAAACATCGCTAAAGCGTAGAAAAATTACAGTTTACCAATCGTCTTATGAATTATGTAAAGTCGAAAATTTATTTTCTCGCTGCTCATTCGCTGATGATGATAAGTTTAAATCAAGGCAACTCTTTCATTAGAAATCTGTCTGGTAAAAACTACTCTAAAATAATCACCCGATGACTCGGGCTTATCCCTACTATGCACAACCTCATTATCGGGAACATCTTTAACCTTGATGTATATTTTCAATAATTTTATTATAATAAAGTTTATGTATTCATCCGGAATCCGCAAAAAATCTCTAAGAGTTTCATCATCTTCGAGGTTAAACTCAGAATAATAACCAAACCCCTGCGGAGTCACAGAATACGAAAATCTACTAACTTTACGGTTCACCGAACATTTTCTCAGACTCATTTTTTTACGTAACAAAGATACCTATTTATCATACTACATTGTAAGCGGCAATTTAACATGACACTATGGAGGCGAACTATACCTCTTAGAGTTATTCTCCATTACAACCTCACCCCACCAATATACAACAACAACAACAACAACAACAACCCAGTATAATCCCACTTAGTGGGGTCTGGGGAGGGTAGTGTGTACGTAGACCTTACCCCTACCCTGGGGTAGAGAGGCTGTTTCCAAATAGACCCCGCATCCTTCCCTCCAAGAACTTCCCACCTTGCTCTTGGGGAGACTCGAACTCACAACCTCTCGGTTGGAAGTGGGGGTTGCTTACCATCAGAGCAACCCCACCAATATAATAAAATCTTTATCTTTGACTCTTCACACATTATAAAGCAAAATGCTTGATAACAAGAAGAAAAGTATGAAGGTGTGTTTGAAGAAAAGTTTTGAATGGATTTTCATAAAATCCTAGCAGCTTTAAATAAGGCAAGTCCTAGCTCGAGGTATAGATTTTTTATGTAAAATACAGTATAATCCCTTTATATATTTGAATTATTGTTATGTTAGTTAACCGATAATACTTACTGGTGGGCCTAAAAAAGAAATAAAATATAGTATAATATTGTGCTATATGTAAAATATGGTATTATACTGTGCATTACTTTAACGGCTAAAATTTTGTTAAAGTAAAATGCATTACAATACTGCATTTTAGGTAGAAAGTAGCTTTTTTTAATAGGAAATTTTACCACCTATAGAATAGGTTAGTACCCTATTTATAACATATAAATACCTTTTAAAGATTTTACATAATATAAAAGCCTTTTTTATTTTGTAGCAAAAAATTTAAATTTAATACTTTCCTATATTTAAGCCGTATTAGATGGTACACAAATTTTTCTCTCACCAATTTATGGTATAACTCCCGTTTTTTGTTATTTTCTCTTTCATCTTAATACACTTTTTCCCATGATTTGTTTCACCTTCCCATGATTTGCGCTGAAACGTTACTTTTTTCCTGCTTAATACAGCTTAATACACCTATATACAGATTCACCTTCCCGTGATTTGCGCTGAAACGTTAGTTTTTTCCCGCTTAATACATCTTAATACACCTAAATACATATCATGATTTATACGAATCCCTGTTTGTGCGGCGCCATTTCATGTTGTATTATTGAATACAATTTATTTAATACACTATATACATCATGAAATAACGTAAAACATATTTATATCACATCATATAGGAAAGAGTTTCTATTTATTGCTAATTATATCTTAATAAATATTTTTTGTAAACAATTCTCTTTTTAATATTATATAAACGTGTTTTGAGCCCAAAAAGTTACCATTAAGGTTTCAAATGCTAAATCGAGTGTTATCAACCTCAATCAATCGGCAAAAGTATTTGTGCGCTCCGTGTGTACGTTACAAGGGTCTGACACCACCCCTGTTAGCTAGGAATGCAAACACAACTTGAATCAGATTACCGTGCGCGTATGACCATAGATTTCAAATTGATTTTGAAAATTTTGATTTAGGTAAAATTTAGTTTGAAAATACGAATGTATTTGGATATTTTAAGACATATTTCTCAATTTTATTTTGGAAAATCATTTATATAATTCTTAAATTTTGGGATTTTGGCCTAAAATCAATAGTTGGGGTGATTTTGGGATTTGGGGTTTGTGATTTTTGAGAAAATGTGGGAAAGTTGATGGCCAAACATAAATTTTAAAAATAAATCCTAAATTTATTTTAAAAAAACTCATGCCCAAACGGGGCTAAGTATGAATGACATAATTTGATGGAAACAAATGCTTCCTAGCTATTTAAATTTAATTTTTTTCTCTCTCATGAAATTAGATTAAAGTTATTAAACAAAATATTGATTAGAGTATTATTTGATTAATTTTTTCTATAGATTTGTTACATAAGAAATATATTATAATTCTAATCTTTAGAAAAGAATAGCGAAAACAACGTAAATACTAGCTTATTTTATTCTTCATGGAAAAAGCTAAATTATATTAGAGAAAAATTTCACGTGATCATAAAAAGAATCAAATTATCTTTAAAAATGGGCCTTGTTAAAACCTTAACTAAAATAAAATCAAGTGAAAAAAATTATAGAGAAGGAACAAGAGTACACATATCTAACAATACGCCTTTTGGTTGCCTCATTAAAAACCTTGCTAAGGAAAACCCAGTGGAACAAAACCTTGTAAAAGAAAAAGAGTGCAACGCGCATTAACTTTCCTTTATTAGAGCATTAATTCACATCTTTGAGCCTTCGCGTCCCAGTCTTTTGTATTATTTTCTTGAAGGTTGGCGTCACCAAAGATTTGGTGAATAAATCTGCCATATTAACTCCACTGAATATGTTGCACCTTGAAAATCCTCGCTATCACATTATTATACTTATAATTATAGCAAGATACCTTTGTATAAATTACACTTAGGATGTGATCATTCATGATCGAAGAATTCCTCAAGAATTGCATATGCTATCATCATTTTAAATCGCTCATGAATTGCTATATAAATATAATCAATAAGCCATATAAATTGACTTTAGATTTGCATCAAATTTTCATATCATACCAGACATATACAGGTTAATTTATGAAGATTTGGTATTGAACCAGTCTTAGGGTATTGAAGACTAGTTGGATATTAGAGTATTGAAGACTATTTTTCTTGTTCACATTATTATGCAATCAATTAATAACATTTAATTTATTCTATTAAGATTTTTTATATAGTTCAAACAAGAAAAGATTTAATAAGTAAAAGTTTTAGTTGATTTCAAAGTCGTAAATATTAAGAAAATAATTAAATAATTATTAAATTTTATTTTAAAAGGGTAAAACAGGCGAACGATAATTCGCTTAGACTTATATATATATATATATATATATATATATATATATATATATATATATATATATATATATATATATATATGTGGCAACTAGAAGATTGAGAGATTAAATATAAAGTGTAGTATCCTTTTGGCGGAAAACCGTTACATATTAAGAGGAATGAAAGGATCATTCCAGTACAAGAGTTATCAAGCACGAAAAAGTGTAGTATTCTGTTTTGCCTAATAGCCTATTTGGCCAAGCTTTTGGAAGAAAAAAAAGTATTTTTTAAGGAGAAGCAGAACCAATTTTGAAGAAACAAAAAAAGGTAGCTTCTCTCCAAAAGCAATTTTGAGAAAAATGAACTTAGAAGCAGTTTTTTAAAGTTTGGCCAAACACTAATTGCTGCACAGAAGTACTTTTCAAACTAATTAGTCAAACACAAACTGCTTCTCACCAAAAGTACTTTTGAGAAAAATATTTTTGAAAAAAAATACTTCTCAAAATAAGCTGATTTTTACAATTTGGGCAATCGGACTATAAGTATCACATAAAGTCATTAGGGGAAAGTAGAGAGACATTTATGATACTTAAGCAAAATTGAATGACTTTTTAGCTATAATAAATTGTTTAGTTTCTTTCAAACTTCAGAAATAGTTACGCAAAATTAATGATTTTTTTATTGCAAGAATAGTTTAAACTTTTGTACGGATAAAATAAATAAATGTGTGACCATACAAAGAAAACTTCCCTATAATAATATTATATAAATGAATCTACATGAACTTTTAAATAATTTTTCAAACAATAACAACAGAAAGAAATATTGTTTAAATTTTAATTTTTTTGGTTAAATAAATACATCTTGTTAACAAGCCTAATAACGACTACAACCGCCTTGTTATAAATATGATTCTATTTAAAGTGAATGTCTATATTTAGAGAGATTTTAGGGTTTATTGCTTGGTGGCAAAGTCACCACCTCCTATAAACAAAGGGTTCTATTCCATTGTAATTCATCTCATATCAATAAGAATTCTCTCTCTCTGTCACGACCCGGATTTTTCCCCAACATCGGGATCGTGATGGCGCCTACTCGTGGTAGCTAGGCAAGCCACTGTATACATGCTATCCTGTTTTAACACAATTTTTAATTAAATAAATGCGGAATACTTTATCGAAATGGAAATAACAAATTTACAAGGTGAAAATCATACTGAAATCCTCTACCCAAGACGTGGAGTCACCAACTCACGAACTACTATGGAATACTACACATAAAAGTCTGAAGGAAATATAACATAATTCTGTTTGTCTCGGAACAAAGAGACTACGACTAATAACATAAATAAAGAGAGAGACGCCGGGCCTGCGGACGTCTGCAAGCTACCTCGGTCTCAAATATGATCAACTCCCACGCAATCAATTTACTGCTGCTGCTGCTCCTGATCGTAACCTGGACCTGTGCAAAAACGCACAGAAGTGTAGCATCAGCACAACCGACCCCATGTGCTGGTAAGTGCCTGGCCTATCCCGGCGAAGTAGTGACAAGCCTAGGACCAGACACCCACATAACCCCGTGCAATTCAATATATATATATGTGTACCACAAAATAACAAGAAATAATCAAGTATTAACACAATAAGGAATATCTTAAAGAATTCAACAATTAATCACAGTTAATAATTTCACAAGGAAAAACAAAGTATAATGTAAACACAAGTAATATCACTTCAAGAAATAGCAAGCAGTTGCACGGCATCACCCTTCGTGCTTTTACTCTCATCATCACATCCATAGTACGGCATGATCCTTCGTACATGGTTCAATAACAGGGCACGGCATGATCCTTCGTGCATAATCAATAATAGGGCACGGCATGATCCTTCGTGCATAATCAATAATAGGGCACGGCATGATCCTTCGTGCATAATCAATAAATAAACATGGCACGGCATTAACCTTCGTGCATAATCAATAATAGGGCACGGCACGATCCTTCGTGCATAATCAATAAATAAACATGGCACGGCATTAACCTTCGTGCATAATCAATAATAGGGCACGGCATGATCCTTCGTGCATAATCAATAAATAAACATGGCACGGCATTAACCTTCGTGCATAAATAAATAAACATGGCACGACATCACCCTTCGTGCATTATCACTCTTCCTCACCCAAATAACAATCACAGTTAAGGGCAAAGAAAGAAAACAGTAATTCATAAACCGTCCCATCAAGGGCAATCAATAATTATCTTCACAACAAGTCCCAACAAGGGAGAACAATAACAATTCATCTGTAATATATCTCAAAATAATCATTTTCCAACGACTCACGGTCATACTAGACGCCAGTGTATGGATGCTCGTCACCACAGCCCATACACCGCACTCGATCACATAACACATAACACATAATCCTATTCCCTCAAGCTAGGATAGAACAAACACTTACCTCGAATGTTTATGAATAATTCAATCCGTGGAAATGTCTTTTCTTTCAATTTGGCTCCAATCCAACCGTATCTATACACAATTGATTTAATATCATCAATTCTACTCCACAAACTAATTCTTAATATCAAATACTACTTTTACAACATTCTGCCATGAATAGTGAATTTCAACCCCGGGCCCACATGGTCGGAATTCGGGGTTAGGACCAAAATCCGGTTACCCATCCCCCCACGAGTTCATATATATAATTTGTTTCAAAATCGGACCTCAATTCGAGGTCCAATTCCCCAATTTATGAAAAACCCTATTTTCTAACAAAAACAAGAATTCTACCATGAAAATCATTGATTTCTTATGAAAAACATGTTTAATGATGTTAGAAATTGAAAGAATTAAGTAAAAAGTGACTTACAATCGTTTTGATGAAGAAGAAATCCTTGAAGAATCGCAAATGGGTGTTTTGATTTTTGTAAAATGTGAAGAAATGACTGAAATTCGTGTTTTTCAGGTCTCTGTGTTCGCATTTGCGAACATGGGTTCGCAATTGCGAACCCCGACCAATTTCTGGAGTTTGAAAAATAAGCTAAGGGTGGGAAGTTCGCATTTGTGAACATTTGTTCGCATTTGCGAACATCTCGCATTTGCGAACTAATGTACGCATTTGCGAACACATGCTGTATAAGGCAGTGTTCGCATTTGCGAACCAAGGCAGTCACTGGGACGTTCGCATTTGTGAACAATGGTTCGCATTTGCGAACCAAGGCAACACTGGGGACCTTCGCAAATGCGAACAATTGTTCGCATTTGCGAACAAGGCTGGGCCAAAGGGGGCTTCACATTTGCGATGAATGTTCGCATTTGCGAGCCTGTCCCCTTCGCAATTGCGAGAAATACTTCGCAATTGCGAAGCCAACAGATGGGTGAAAAACCAGCAGTTCAAAAATTCAGAATTTCATCCAACGGCCTATCAAATCTTTACCCGAGCCCCCCGGGCTCCAAACCAAACATGTACATAACCTCCAAAAACACATTATGAACTTGTTCGTGCGATCATATCGCCAATATCACTTCGTTTTAATCAAATCAAGCCTCAAATGCATGATTTTCATAACTTTAGTTTTCAAAACTTCTTAACTTGGAACTCAAGGTCCAAAACATCTCAAACGACATCCAAATGTCACCAAACTTTACAGAAATCACATATATAATATTTAAGACTTGTACCGGGCGTCGAAACCAAAATACGAGCCCGATACCAAGGTCAATTAAATTATTTCCTTTAATAATTACGTCAAAAACAATTTCACATAAAAATTCATAACTTGGGCTCTAGGCCTCAGAAGTCGACTCCGGACGCATGTCCAAGTCCCATATTTTTCTACGGACCTCCCGGGACCATCCAATCTCGGGTCCGGATCCGTTTACCAAAACTGTTGACCGAAGTCAACCATATCAATATTAATATCATTTTTATCCAAATTTCTCATAGAATTCATATTTTCTATCACAAAATCTTTCCAGCTACATGCTCGGATCGTGCACGTAAATCGAGGCAACATAGAATGAGGTTTTCAAGGCCTCGAAGCTCGAAATGATTAATAAAATAAGTGATGACCCTTTGGGTCGTCACACTCTCTCTACTTTGCTCTGCAATATCCTTCTTCTTTTATTGTTTCATAACACGTTATCGTTATCATCACGAGACTCTTACCAATTGTGTGAAAGCTTTGGGATTGAGCATTATGATTGTCAATTGTTCCATGAACTTACTTCATGATTAAATTTTGCATTTAAGGTAAGTCTTTTACTTTATTTTTCCGTTTAAATTCTTAAAATTCTATAATTTGATTTTATATACAATCAAAGACAACAAAGTTTGATTATAACTCTAATGGAATTTGAAAGGAATCATAACCATCCAAAGTGGTAAAATTTTTATGTCTTGACATGATCAAATTATTTATGATTATGGCCACAAGAAGTGCATACCCGTTCCATTGAATTTGCTTCATTCTCATTCATATAAGAGAATGTGATAGCAGTATGTGAAAAGTCTGAAATGAGATAAAATTAGTACCGTAAAGGTATCAATGGATGTTGACGTGACAATAGATAAAATTATAATCGTCACTATTTGTGATAATGAGAACAATAAGGATTCTTAAAATAATCTCACTATGTGAAAAATATTTGTCATCTATTTGACATGAGATTTATAAAGCACATATAGATGATTATGGTTCATTCATGATGTGAATGTGACAACATCTGATTTATAAATACATATTCACTCTTGGAAGAATATGAACGTGCTAGTGGTAGTGAATATATCACACTCATATCTACATGGAGGTTTGAGATGATACAAGAAAATAATGTCATTCTTATAGCAGGAATGGTCATTGGTCACATACCTATTGCGCGCCAAAATATTTTGGTATATGATTATTAAAGATAATATTAATGCAAGAAGCATATCTTGCATATAACTTTGACCATAACCATAATGGTATAAGTTTCTCTTTAAAAGAGATATTCAACATATGGGTGTTGATAAATATGTGGTACTACAAAATTAATTGAGAACTCTGCAAGAGCTAATTATATTATTTTTGAGAAACACACTAGATTACTAATAAGGTGTTGTGTTGTAGTAAGTCTCAATAAAACTTATTCAATTTCCAAAGTATACGCGAAAGCGGTTGATTATATTGAGAATATAAATAAAGAAAAGATTTAATATCTTTTATTACTATAACCTGTAGCGGGGTAATATGTATACGAAAAGCTACCCACTTTATTCTTCAATTTGTACTACATAAACTAAACAATACCACAATGAAGTGGATATTTATTGATATAAAAATATATATCATAATAAACATGGAGTTTATTGATAATTGCACACGTCATGGTATAAATTTAAAATTTATCAATATTTATAATTTATTCAGCTGACATAATTGGTTTAGCCATATCAACTTAAGTATGATGTGCAAAAATAATAGAGAATTCACATGGGTAAATATTAAAGAACTAGAAAGTTCTTTACGAATTCTCTTATATTGCTTGTTCTCATTAATTAATAGATCAACTAAAATTGGTATTGAATCCCATGAATACTAGAAATATTAAAGGTGAATATGGGCTCATTCACCTGCCATGTATACCACATAAGACGCTTCTATGAGATGGTTACATGTGCGATTACTATTAACCCGCAACATGGTGTTTACGAGATAACTTGCTCAATTATTTAATTTAGAGCATATTCCAGATTTTTTATTCAAGAAGTTCATCTTGATAAGTTTATTTACATCACGGTTGGTTTAGCAAAATAATTTATTGAGTACATCCACTTAATAGCTAAATTATTGCTCAAGAGAACAAAGTTTTCTATATTAGTTTGATATAGGTTATAAGGCATATTATTTTATTCCCTAACAGTGGTTCAGGGCCAGGAACCAAATAATTTCATCTTATCATTATTGATGTGTGGTGTATATTTTGATTAACACCATAACACACAAAGATGCGTTTTCAAAGTTGAGGAAACAAGTTAATTTTTCTAACACTAGGGGGAGACATGATAAACATTTGAGAAAGTTATGTGGAATGAATTATCATGTGTACATCTAGATCCTCGAATAAAATAATATGAACTTGAAGTTCATAAAAGGATAATTCATGTGCAATTTATTGCAAAGCAAGCCAGACGCATTTGCTGACCCAAAGAAAGTACTATATTCTCATTGCAAATGCTCATATTAAGTCCTAGAAGGAAAAAAGTATATGGTAAGATTAAAGCGCATAAACAATCGGTTTCAAATAAATTTTTTGGTAAAGAAGGTGGGCAAATGATCAAAATGATCGTAATAAAGGAGGCAAGTGATCTAGAAGATCACATACATCATACTTCATAAAATCTCATAAAACGTTCGGGTACCTGAATATATGAAAGAAGAGATCTCTATGTTATGTCATTATGAAAATATACTAAAAATAATATAAAATATTTGTCGACGTCAACCTTCAAGAAGCTAGTGCACAAGATTGTGATGTCGATGTGAATTGATGCTCTAATCAGGGGAGTTCATTTGTGTTGCACTCTTTTTCCCTTACAAGGTTTTGTCCCACTAGGTTTTCCTTGCAGGATTTTTAACGAGGCAACCAAAAGGCGTATTGTAGATATGTGTACTCTTTTTCCTTCTCTAGAATTTTTTTTCCACTGGATTTTAGTTAATTAAGGTTTTAACAAGGCACATTATCTGTTGAATAGACATTCAAGGGGGAGTCTTATCTATTTAAGGTGAATGTCTATATTTAGAGAGATTTTAGGGTATATTGCTTGGTGGCTAAGTCACCATCCTCCTATAAATAAAGAGTTTTATTCAATTGTAATTCATCCCATACCAATAAAAATTCACTCTCTCGTTACTTTGCTCAGCAATACCCTTTTTCTTTTATTGTTTCATAATACGCCTGATAATTTTGACTCTTTTTTGAATATTCTGGTCTCCTTATATCACTATGAGTCTTGTCAAATTGGGCAGGATTTGCTATGTTCTTTATGTAGCATATTCCTTCAAATATAACCTTATATTATAGTAGTGGGATGGTTGAGATTTCTTTGCTCTTAATTATTTTGAGGAAGATTTCGATGTTGATCAATTTTGGAAGTGAAGCTCGACAGGAAATACTTTTGGAAAAATTTCACGTTAGAATAGCTGGGCTCCTTACTTTTCAATTTTATAGCTCATATTTTAATTTACAATCAACTAGCTCAAAAACAATAGACTAAGATTCAACATCCAACTATAATAAGTTTTCAAAATACTATTTTAATAATTAAAAAAGATTCTTCAAGCGTTTTGTATTAATTTTCAAATCAGTAATTGTGACTCAAATATTAGTTGAATAAACCAAATTCATTTGGGTGGTGAAAATTAGATTTTAAACAAGCTTAAATATGCGGGTTTAAATTTTGAATTTGATTTTGGGAAAAATTTGGAGCGAGTGTCATTTAGACTTGTTAGAAATAGTATATGGGTGTTGTATATACAATTTGAAGTCATATAATTGTGATTTGGACTAGTTTTGAACAAGAAGCGCAATTGAAAATTGTGGAAGGAGTATGTCTACAGACAATTGTATAAAAGTCTATAATAGGGTATAAGGTGTGTTTCTACACTCATATACACTGGTATACAAGATTATACATACTTATACAAAAAATTCGACTTCGTCTTCTTCCTTACCTTTTTTCTGAAATTTAACTCAAATCTTGCTTAAATCTATTCCAAATCACTTCAAATTTAAATTTTGAACTCTTTTTGATATTTTCAATCAATTGGAACAACACCCAATCCAAATAACTAACAAATTCAAAAAAAATTATTTTCGAAGCAAAGCTTTGAATGGTCTTTAATGGTGCACTTCTACTCTTCAATTTTCATACATTTCAAGCAGGTGACACAAAAGGAGAAGCAGAAAATATACGGCCCTTTGAAGAATATGTAGAAGATGTGAGAAGAAGAGAGAGTGAAAGCGATGATTGTAAGAACACAGATTTAACTCCATAACATTTTAGAAGCAATGATTGTAAGAACACAAATTTTGAATTTGCTAGTGTTTTTAAAATATGTACTATATAAACTAGATCAGACAAAACTAAAAAATATGGACCATTTTTTTTATGGTGGGAAATCATATATATTTTTTTTGTAATTCTTTCAATAATTTATCGATCCCTATTAGGTTTACCTAATATGAATTCAAATTACAGGATCAGTGAACTTAGGATACTGAATGATTATCTAAAGGAAAAGAAATCTGTCTAACCTCGTGTCATCCTAGGCAGTGTTATAATAAAGAATGAATGATAAATATCGTTGAAGTGTATTATTATTTCATTTAAAATCTTATAAAGCTATTAGAGAGATCATTTTTTAATAATATAATTATATTTTTGACATGCTCCCTCACGTGCATACTTTTTTATTTTTCATCCGTCGCGCATCTGGAATTTTAATTTTCTTTGATAATGAATGGTTGACATATCTTTATGCCTCGACCTGTTTCAATACCACGTTAATGTGTGTTACGTACCAACAACAAAAACAACAAATGATTGCGTATTTTGGACTAAATTAGCCCAAATATACTCTCAATATGGTGTGATATTGTCCGCTTTAGACCATAGGCGGATCCACATAGAGAATTATGGTGCTCAAGTACCCATTGCCCATGGTATAAAACATATAATTTGATAGACAATTTTGCATGAACTGGATATATTTAGGTGAGCACCTATAACTCAAACGGACCGGTGGGTGTTACTGATTAAAGGAATCTAAGTATGCGCTCTGCGTGATTCGGAGTTTGATTTAGTGCACTCGTTGACTTTCTTTTGATAGCATCCTAGGAAGCTCAAATCTATTCAAGCATAAGTATGAAGCTTTGGAATCGCAAAGATGATCTTTAACAAGATCTCAAGTTAAAAAGTTGCAAAACAAGGTCATTGGACCAATTTCGCACCTAAATATGCCCAAACTTGCAGCCCATGAAGTCCTACATAAAACCATGTTTTAATAGCATAAAAATGACTTACTTGATGTCCAAGAAATGTATAATAGGCATGCTAGATGTTGAGTGCAAGTTGGTATCAAGTTGCTTGCAAATTTCCTTCAAGATTTCCAAGATTTTCAAGATTCGATCCAAGATTGGTTTGAGACTTATTTCCATATACTATGGGAATATATTTATTGCTTTCCTAGTTAAGTAAGGTTAATATTTTCCTTTTCCTTAGATTGGTAGAATTGCTTTCCAAGATTGACTTAGTTTTTATTTCCTAGAGTTTTACCTTTTCCTATGTTAGTTGGACTTGTTGTCCAAAGTAGTTTAGGATTATATTTCCTTAATTTTAACTACAATTTTGTGACCCCCTGTAACGACCCGGCCTGTCGTTACGGGAATTTACCACCCCGTCATGTTGCAATTACAAGTTTTATGCTTTTATATCAGTGTTAGAACCTATCGGGTGAGTTAGGAGTGAATTGAATTGAAAATGAAGCAAATAGCATGTTTGAAGGAAGTTTGAATATGAAAAGTGAACCTAGAGTTGACTATCGAGTTAGAGTGCTCGGAATTGGATTCTGATGATTCGACAAGTTTCGAGGGATCATTTATGACGTAGGAGAGCAATCTGAATTGAATTTGGAGATCCGGTGTAGAAATAGGCTTGAATTGGCTAAGGTTGAATTTTGGCGAAATCCGAACGGTAGGTGAGATTTTGATCCGGGAGTCGGAATGGAATTCCGACAGTTGCAGTAGCTCCGTTAGGTGATTTTGGATGTGCCCGCAAAATTTCAGGTCATTCGGACGTCGTTTGGTCGGGTTTTTGATTGAATGTGTAATTTGGAAGTTTTGAAGAAACTTAGGCTTGAATCCGTGTGTAATTGGTGATTTTGATGTTTAGGATGGTGTTTTAATGATTGGAACAAGTTCGTATCGTGTTTTGGAGTATGTTGGTGGTTTTCGCTGGGACCCCGGGAGCCTCGGGATGAATTCGGGGGTCCCTAAACGGACCAATTTGTGCCAAAGGCACTGCTGTTTCTGCTGCAATTAGTGCAGAAGATTTTTGTGCTTCGCGATCGCGAAGCTATGTCTGCGATCGCGTAGGGTAAAGCTGGGAAGCTCCGCGATCGCAAGGGGGAGACTGCGATCGCGTAGTGTATTGGAATGAGGCCGGAAAATTGTTCTTCGCGATCGCGGAAGGAGTGATGCGATCGCGTAAGGTCGATTGGTTGTGCATCGCGATCGCGATGTGTAGTGTGTGATCGCGTAAGTCTGGGATTTAGAGCAGTGCGATCGCGGGTGGTTTCACGCGATCGCGTAGTGTTGAGGTGTGAGTCATTGCGATCGCGTAGGGAGTGTCGCGATCGCGTAGAGTAATTTTTGGGTCCGGTGAATTTGTTCATCGCGATCGCGAGCCTGGGGCTGCGATCGCAGAAGGTCGCCTGGCAGTCAGTGAATTAATATAACAGAACAGTCCAGTCGCGAACCCCATACCCAAAACCCCCATTTTTGAGTTCCAAGAGAAGTATTGACGGGAGATTTGCTGGGAAATCATCGGGGTTTTGTCGGAGGTAAGTTTTGTGGCTTAATTACATCATTTCATCATGAAATCCTTGGTTAAATTTCTGTAAATGGAAGATTAAAGGTGAGTTTGAGCCCTAAGCCTAAATTGAAGAAAAACAGCGATTTGAGTGAGCAAATGGAGTCCGATTTTGGTAAATTTTATATGTATGGACTCGTGGCGAGACGAGGGTTCTGGAAATATGAGTTTCAAAATTTTTCGAGATGTGGGCCCGGGGCTCGGGTTTTGCCAATTTCGTGATTTTTGATATATTTCGAGTTTTTTCGATTGGGTTATGTTCCATTAGCCTATTTTGATATATTTGTGCTGATTTGTGCTAGTTTTGACGTGCGTGGATGCCGGTTCGAGCTGCTAAGGCGTCGCGGGCATGAGCTTTCGTCGGTTCGAGGTGGGTAATACTTGTAAATGATGTCCTGAGTGTTAGTAAACCCCGGACTTGCACATCTTAGTGCTGTGTTGAGGTCACTTGCACACCGGATAACGGGCGTGGGGTAGAGCACCATTGGGGATCGTGACTTGGTCCATCCCGCGTAATAAATAATAATACCTAATTGTCGAAATGAATTGGACTAATTATCATGTTTGGGCTTCGTGCCGATTATTTGAATCCTTCAGGGGATTGGTATCATTGTCTTGATAACACTGTGCATATTTTTATTTAAATTTAAGGTTTTAAATGGTATTTTGCTATTCAACATTTATATAAGGTTATGAAAAACTTACGCAAGGTCTTAATGACATTTTTAGTTGTGAGCTAATGTGATACTGTTGCCCGAGGGGCTTTCTTGATTATTTCGTTAGACTGATTGGGGCCGAGGGCCATATGTTAGGGCATGACAATTTATGTGAGCATATGCATACACGTGCATGGATCGGATTGCACGCCGCAATAGTATATGGATCGGGCTGTGCGCCGCAGCAGGTGTGATATTGATATTGTGCTTGGGTTGTATGAGCCCCTCCGGAGTCTGGACACCCCCAGTGAGCACGGGTACCCAAAAGGATCGGGCTACACGCCGTAGCGGTCATATGCATTGTATGGCATACATACATTGGTTTACGTGTACTACGTGGCATAACATTTTAGCACTCATACTTTACCTGGCACATGTGCATTTGTTGCTTTATTGACCGGATCTCCTGGTATAAATTGTTAAGGAGTGCTGAGCCCGAGAGGCTGATTTGAGTGCTGACTTGCACTGCTTGAGATTCTCCCAGGTATTGGTATGTTATAATGAAAGAAAGTAGCTAAAAATTGATATTTCTAAATAATCTACTCACATATGCTGAAAAGGAATAAAATGATAGTGTTTTGAAGTTTAATTATAGTTCTGTATTGTGTAGCAAGAGATAGTGCCTTGTGTGGTTTTCTTCCCTTCAGCATTATTTACTTTTATTACCGCTGAGTTGGAAGTACTCACACCCGACTCCATGCACCTTGTGTGCAGATCCAGGTACATTACAGCAGAGCTGATTCCATTGCGGCTCGGGAGTGCTTTTGGACAGTCGAGGTAGCTACCAGCGTTCGCAGGACCTGATTCTCCAGTTTGTCTATATTTTGTTCTGATCATCCCACACTTGTGCACAGTTATATTCACTATTTACACTTGTATATTCCCTAGAGGCTCATGACTCTTGACCCTTCGGTCTATGGGAATTGGCACGTGTTGGGACTTGGTTACCTATTTTTAATATGTATCTATCACTGTTGAATTGTTTCTGTATGCTTAAATTGGATAAAGTGAGCTTATGGCTCTGTGATTGTTGTTAATTGGTCAGGCTGGCCTAGCAGTATGCTGGGCGCCATCACGACCGGATTTGGGGTCGTGACACCCCCTCTATATAAAGGGGTATCTTCTTTGTTTTTAGGTAGATTATTCCGATTATTATCAATAAAAATTGAAGATTTTTCTTGCACTCTTGTATGGCTACTCTTGGATTTATTCTTTAACCTTCAAGATTAAACTTAAGGTGGTAAGATTAAACTCTTTCAAAATCTTAGATCTGTCACGACCCTAGTTCACCAATTGTGAACATGTCGTGATGGCACCCAATCCCCATGACTAGGTAAGCCTAACACGTTGCGGAATATACAAGTTATAAACACTTAAATAAGGAACAACGAAAAAATAGCATAAGAGATATGTAATCCGTGCCGCTTGGCACATACATCCATCACACAATGAATAAAACACTACCAAGATCCGGAACCCCACGGTAACACAGACTAAAAGAGAAAATACAATTGTGTCTCTATGTGTAAAGAGTATCTAACAATGAAATGAAGAAAAATGTCAACTAGTACTACTAGAATAGAAGGGAAGCCTCCGGATCCGCGGATGTAGTAGATCATACCTCGAAGTCTCCCAGAAAGCTGCGGAATCACCTAGCACGAGCCTGCTCTGATGTACCTGGATCTGCACAAAAAAAGTGTGCAGAAGAGTAGCATGAGTACACCACGGCGGTACTCAGTAAGTGCCAAGCCTAACCTCGATGGAGTAGTGACGAGGAAGGTCAGGGCCCTACTGAGAAACAATAATATAATGATGATAACAAAAATAAACAGTTTAAATGATAATAATTTCCTAAATAACAACAATAAGATGATTACTGCAACTGTCTACAATTAAGCTAACAACAAATAGCCAACTCAATATAACAAATCCAGGACCTGTGGGAATTGAACCCACAGTCCCATTCTCAGTACCTCTGGGTCTCCGGGAAACGAACCCGCAGCCCATGTCTCAATAATATCTCAATAACTCAGGATCTCCGGGAATAGAACCCGCAGTCCTTATCAATAATCTCAGGATCTTGAGAATCGAACCCGTAGTCCACATTTCAATAATCTCAGGATCTCGGGAATCGAACCCGTAGTCCACATTTCAATAATCTCAGGATCTCGGGAATTGAACCCGTAGTCCACAACAATACGAGTAAAAAGAATACACAAAGAGAAGTATAATATGCTTAATGATAACTTCGCCGATAAACAGCGCCAGCGATTACCAAGAAAACTCAAGTAAAACAATTAGGCAACTAGACAGTTAAATACTATCAAATCATGCTTTTCTAACTACCACCGGATAGGAGTATCGAATTTAACAGCTAAAAACAGGAATATCGCTCATTGAACATTTTGAGTATAGTATGTGCTCAACAACCAGGGCATGTACACGCCCGTCACCTCGCGTACAAGGCATTTAAAATATCACAATAATATCCTAGGGGTGAAAGTCCCCCACACGAGGTTAGACAATCCACTTACCTCAATCCCGGTATGAAACCGCTAAGAAATAACCCTCTTGCCGCGAATGTCGGCCTCCACAAGTGTAGTATCCGATAAAAATCAATAGAATCACATCAAAATAGGCCAATTGGGCATTACCCAATCAAAACAACTCAAAATACACCAAAACCCACAAGTTGCCAAAACCCGAATTTCGGAACGCTTATCGAAAAATCACGAAAGTTACATATTCGGAACCCTCATCTCGATACGAGTCTAAGCATATAAAGTTTACTAAATTCGGACTCCATTTGCCCATTCAAACCCTTGATTTTCTAAAGTTCAAGCCTAGGGTGAAAACCCCATAAAATACCCCAAATTCCTCCATTTTCATGAGATAATTGCATAATGTTGTCAACAATAATCATAATTTGAGTCCATAGTTGATTACCTGAAGAAACCCCTTGAATCTTCCTTCAAAATCGCCCAAATCGCCCCTTAAGCCGAGCCCTCAATGTTTGGAAATGTTTCTGAAATTTCTAACTTCTGATATAATTAAACCCTCTGCGATTTTCGCTTCTACGGACTTTTCCGCCTCCGCGAGACCGCTTCCGCGACCATTTGGTCGCTTCTGCGAAACCCCAGGCCTGGCTGGCCCATTCCGCTTCTGCGAGCCCAGGGACGCTTCCGCGCGTCCGCTCCTGCGGAATATACTCCGCTCCTGCGGGACTTCCAGCTTCTGCGAGAAATAGTCCGCTTCTGCGGACTCGCTTAAGCGAATGCCCCTCCGCTCCTGCGGATTCTCACTCCTCGACCCAAGGTCGCTTCTGCGACGAGTCTTCCGCACCCGCGACTCCGCCTCAGCGGAAGAGGATCCGCCTCTGCGAACCCAGGCGCTCCTGCGCCCCAAGTTCCGCTCCTGCGGACTCGCCTCTGCGGTCCCATTTCCGCAGGGGCAAAAACAACATAACAGAATGCCCAACCTGCAAAGTTTCCATGTTTTCCTCCCGTTTACCCATCCGAAAACACCCCGAGGCCCCCGGGACTTCATCCAAACACACCAACACAGCCTAATACCTTATTTGAACTTGTTCCAATCCTCAAAACACGTCTAACAACATCAAAACCCATAATTCACATCGAATTCAAGCCTAAATTCCTTAAAACTTTCCGAATTACACATTCGATCTAAAACCCGACCAAACGACGTCCGAATGACCTGAAAATTTGCGGACATATCCAAAATTACATAACGAAGCTACAGAAATTGTCGGAATTCAATTCTGACCCCCGGATCAAAATCTCACCTATCGTTCGGATTCGCCAAAATTTCAAACTTCGGCATTTCAAGCCTAATTGAGCTACGGACCTCGAAAATACATTCCGAATACGCTCCAACCCCGAAATCACCTAACGAAGCTAATGGAACCATCCGATTTACCATTCTGAGATCGTCTTAACACTGTTCCGGTTACGGACCATTTTCTATCTTTAAAGCTCTCATTTAGGGACTAAGTGTCCCAAAATACCTCAAATTTCAGAACCAACTCTCCCGGCAAACCGCAATAGCAGAAATGAACTTAGGGGAACAGTTAAATTAGGGATTGGGGCGTAATTTTCTAAAACGATCGCCCGGGTCGTTACATCTTCCCACACTTAAAAGATTCGTTCGTCCTTGAACGAGCATAGAAAACATACCGGAGTAGTGAAAAGATGAGGGTACTGGCTGCGCATATCCTGCTCGGTCTCCCAAGTCGCCTCCTCGACCGGCTGGCCCCGCCACTGAACCTTTATCGAAGCGATGTTCTTTGACCTTAGCTTTCTGACCTGCCTGTCTAGAATGGCTACCGGCTCCTCAACATAAGACAGATCCTTGTCTAGCCGAACAGAAGTAAAATCCAACACATGCGACGGGTCACCATGGTATCTCCGGAGCATGGAGACATGAAATACGGGGTGAACTCCAGCTAGACTAGGAGGTAAGGCTAACTCATAGGCAACCTCCCAATACGCCTCAAAATCTCAAAAGGGCCAATAAATCTGGGACTCAGCTTCCCTTTCTTCCCAAACCTCATAACGCCCTTCATGGGCGAGACTCGAAGCAGAACCCGCTCGCCAACCATAAAAGCCACATCGCGAACCTTCTTGTCCGCATAACTCTTCTCTCTAGACTGGGCTGCACGAAGTCTGTCCTGAATCACCTTGACCTTGTCCATAGCCTCCTGAACCATATCGGTACCTAGCAACCTGGCCTCGCCCGGCTCAAACCAACCCACGGGAGACCTGCACCTCCTACCATATAGGGCCTCATACGGTGCCATCCGAATACTAGACTGGTAGCTGTTGTTATAAGCAAACTCCGCCAGTGGCAAGAAGTGATCCCATGAACCTCCAAACTCAATCACACACGCACGGAGCATATCTTCCAAAATCCGAATAGTGCGCTCGGACTGGCCATCAGTCTGGGGGTGAAACGTTGTGCTCAACTCCACCCGAGTGCCTAACTCCTGCTGTACGGCTCTCCAGAACCGTGAAGTGAACCGAGTGCCTCTATCCGAAATGATGGAAACTGGAATACCATGCAGCCGAACTATCTCCCTGATATAGATCTCCGCCAGTCGTTCCGATGAATAAGCAGTGCTCACCGGTATAAAATGGGCGGACTTGGTCAGCCGATCCATAATGACCCAAATGGAATCAAACTTCCTAACCATCCGTGGAAGTCCAGATACAAAGTCCATGGTAATGCGCTCCCATTTCCACTCGGGAATCTCGATCCGTTGCATCAATCCACCCGGACGCTGATGCTCATACTTCACCTGCTGGCAGTTGAGGAATCTAGAAACATAATCAACTATATCCCTCTTCATCCGCCTCCACCAGTAATGTTGTTTCAAGTCCTGATACATCTTCGCGGCTCCTGGATGGATGGAATACCGCGAGCTATGGGCCTCTGCTAGAATCAGCTCTCGAAGATCATCTACATTAGGCACACATATACGCCCCTGCATCCTCATAACTCCATCATCCCCGATGGTAACATCTCGAGCATCACCACGCCGAACTCTATCTTGGAGGACAAGCAAATGAGGGTCGTCGAACTGACGCTCCCTGATGCTATCAAATAAAGAAGTCCGAGAAACCACATAGGCCAGAACTCGGCTGGGCTCCGAAAGATCCAGTCTAACAAACTGCCTGGCTAAAGCCCGAACATCCATCGCCATAGGCCTCTCCGAAGCTGGTAGATATGCTAAACTCCCCAAACTCTCTGCCCGACGACTCAAGGCATCAGCAACCACATTAGCCTTGCCCGGATGATAGAGAATAGTAATATCATAGTCCTTCGGTAGTTCCAACCATCTCCTCTGACGCATATTCAGGTCTTTCTGCTTAAGCAAGTGATGCAAGCTCCGGTGATCAGTGTAGATCTTACAAGGAACCCCATATAAATAATGACGCCAAATTTTCAAGGCGTGAACAATGGCAGCTAGCTCCAAATCATGAACATGGTAATTCTTCTCATGCACCTTCAGCTGTCTCGACGCGTAGGCAATCACCCTACCGTCCCGCATCAATACCGCACCGAGTCCAACTCGTGAGGCATCACAATATACGGTATAGGACCCCGTACCTGTAGGCAACATCAATATAGGGGCCGAAGTCAAAGTTGTCTTGAGCTTCTGAAAGCTCGCCTCACACTCGTCTGTCCACTGGAAAGGGGCACCCTTTTGGGTCAATCTAGTCATAGGTGCTGCAATCGAAGAGAACCCCTCTACGAAACGACGGTAATAGTTCGCCAAACCAAGGAAACTACAAATCTCAGTAGCGGAGGAGGGTCTGGGCCAACTCTGTACGCCCTCCACTTTCCTCGGATCTACTCGAATACCATCACTCGACACCACGTGGCCCAAAAATGCCACTGAACTCAACCAGAATTCACATTTAGAGAACTTGGCATAAAGCTGCTTCTCCCTCAGAATCTGAAGCACTATCCTCAAATGCTGCTGGTGCTCTTCCCGACTCCGCGAATATACTAGAATATCATCAATGAAAACAATCACGAACGAGTCCAGATAAGGCCTGAACACACTGTGCATCAAATGCATAAAGGCTGCTGGGGCATTTGTCAGCCCAAAGGATATCACGAGGAACTCATAGTGACCATACCGGGTCCTGAAGGCAGTCTTCGGGATATCTTGCTCCCGAATCTTTAGCTGGTGATACCCAGAGCGCAAATCAATCTTAGAAAACACCTGTGCGCTCTGTAACTGGTCAAATAAATCATCAATACGGGGCAAAGGATACCGGTTCTTCACTATAACCTTGTTTAGCTGACGATAGTCAATACACATACGCATAGAACCGTTCTTTTTCTTCACAAACAATACAGGAGCACCCCAATGCGAAACACTGGGTCAAATAAAACCCTTGCCCAATAACTCCTGTAACTGATCCTTCAACTCCTTCAACTCAGGAGGAGCCATACGGTACGGTGGAATAGAAATGGGCTGAGTGCCCGACAACAAGTCAATAGCAAAGTCAATATCTCTGTCGGGCGGCATGCCCGGAAGATCAGGCTGGAAATACATCAGCAAAGTCACGTACCACATGAATAGAATCAATAGAGGGAGTGTCAATACTGACGTCCCGCACATAGGCTAGATAAGCAGCACACCCCTTCTCAACTATACGCTGAGCTTTGAGAAAAGAAATAACACGGCTAAGGGTATGATCTAGAGTACCACTCCACTAAATACGTGGAATGCCTGGCATAGCCAGTGTCACGGTCTTGGCGTGACAATCAAGGATAACATAATGGGGCGACAACCAGTCCATGCCCAGAATAATATCAAAATCGACCATCCCGAGCAACAATAGATCCGCTTTGGTCTCAAAATCACAAATGGTAATCAAACACAACCGATATACACGGTCCACAGAGCCAAAGAATCACCCACCGGAGTGGAAACATAACTGGGGGCACTCAAAGAATCCCGAGGCACACCCAGATGAGAAGCAAAGTAAGAAGACACATATGAAAAAGTGGAACCGGGGTCGAATAGAACCGATGCCTCCCTCCGACTGACCAGAATAATACAGTGATAACAGAGTCAGATGCGACAGCCGCGGCGCGATCGGGAATAGCATAGAATCGGTCGGTCCCCCTCTCGAGGGCGGCCTCGGAACCACGACCCCCGCCCCGGCCGGCCGGGCGGGTGGGGTGGCGGCTGGGGCCGGAGTGATAGTCTCGTCGGCCACGAGAACCACGCGGATCGTCGTGATGACCGATGAGGGCTCCTCTCTGCGCCGGGGCACTCCCTAACCAGGTGGCGAGTATCCCCGCACTCAAAACAAGCTGCGGGAGGACGCGGTGGCCGTGACGGACCGGCCTCACCCCCACTAGTCGGACCCCGGAAGGACCCCGCGCAAAGGGCACACTGGAAATGGGGGAGCATAATAAGGCTCCGAGGTGCTGGAAGACCCGGAGTACTACCGGCCGCGGGCAATGCTGAATGAACTGGTCGGCCGGAATAACCCTCGCCAAAACGACCAGCTGATGAAGTGCGGACACCAGAGAAATGGCCCGACTCACGAGACCTCTTGGCCTCTCTCTCTCTCCGCTCTCTAGGAGCATACTCTCGATCCTCTTGGCAATGCTAACTGCCTACTGATAAGATATATCTGTCTCCAACTCTCTGGCTATGCCGGATCGGATGGGAGGAACAAGGCCCTCAATAAATCTCCGCACTCTCTCCCGAACCGTGGCTACCAAGGCTGGTGCATGCCTGGCTAGACGGGTGAAACTAATAGAATACTCCGATACTGACATGGAACCCTGTCGCAACCGCTCAAACTCCGAGCGCCAAGAATCCCTAAGGCTCTGTGGAACAAACTCCCTCAAAAACAGATCTAAAAATTGCGTCCAAGTCAATGAAGCAGACTCCTCCGGACTATCCAACTCATACGTGCGCCACCAATCATAAGCGGCCCCACGAAACTGAAAGGCAGTGAAGGAAACCCCGCTGGCCTCCACAATCCCCATAGTACGAAGAATACGATGACACTCCTCTAGAAAACCCAATGCATCATCTGAAGCCAACCCACTAAACACTGGAGGGTCATATTTCTTGAACCTCTCCAATCTACGCTGCTCGTCCTCAGAGGCAGCTGGTCCACCTCCGGGCTGTGCTGGGGCGGCGGGAGGCATAACCAAAACATCTGGAACCTGTCCCACTGGCACACGCTGCTCCGGTGTAACGGCTGCGGGAGTCTGGGCCCCTCCCCCGGCCTGAGATGTAGCTGCAACGAGAGGGAGCAGTCCTGCCTGAGCTAAAGTGGTATACATACTCATGAACTGGGCCAGGGTCTCCTGTAGTGCTGGAGTAGTAGCAGTTGTAGTCGGTGTACCAGGTGCCTGCGCTCCAACCTGGTCTACCTGTGGCACCTCAGCGGCAGCGCGCGCGGGTACTGTGGCTGCACCTCGGGCGCTTCCTCATCCTCTACCTCGGCCCCGGCCTCTGACGGCAGCAACAGGGGGCGCGAGTACCTGATCATCGCGAGTAGCTCGTGTCCTCACCATCTGTGAGAGAATAGAAAGCAATAGTTTAGATTTTTGATGCCAAGAATGTCGCACGACAAAGAATCCAAAAGAAATGAAGAGTTTCCTAAACAGTTACATAGCCCCTCGTAGATAACTACAAACGTCTCTGTATCGATCAGCGAGACTCTAAGTAACCGGTCTGTGTCCCGTGACTCCTATGAACCTAGAGCTCTGATACCAACTTGTCACGACCCTAGTTTACCAATTGTGAACATGTCGTTATGGCACCCAGTCCCCATGACTAGGTAAGCCTAACACGTTGCGGAATATACAAGTTATAAACACTTAAATAAGGAACAACGGAAAAATAGCATAAGAGATATGTAATCCGTGCCGCTTGGCACATACATCCGTCACACAATGAATAAAACACTACCAAGATCCAGAACCCCACGGTAACATAGACTAAAAGAGAAATACAACTGTGGCTCTATGTGTAAAGAGTATCTAACAACGAAATGAAGAAAAATGTCAACTAGTACTACTAGAATAGAAGGGAAGCCTCCGGATAAGCGGACGTAGCAGATCATACCTCGAAGTCTCCCAGAAAGCTGCGGAAATCACCTAGCACGAGCCTGCTCTGATGTACCTGGATCTGCACAACAAAAGTGTGCAGAAGAGTAGCATGAGTACACCACGGCGGTACTCGGTAAGTGCCAAGCCTAACCTCGATGGAGTAGTGACGAGGTAGGTCAGGGCCCTACTGAGAAACAATAATATAATGATGATAACAAAAATAAACAGTTTAAATGATAATAATTTCCTAAATAACAACAATAAGATGATTACTGCAACTGTCTACAATTAAGCTAACAACAAATAGCCAACTCAAAATAACAAATCCAGGACCTGTGGGAATTGAACCCACATTCCCATTCTCAGTACCTCTGGGTCTCCGGGAATCGAACCCGCAGCCCATGTCTCAATAATATCTCAATAACTCAGGATCTTCGTGAATCGAACCCGCAGTCCTTATCAATAATCTCAGGATCTCGGGAATCGAACCCGTAGTCCACATTTCAATAATCTCGGGATCTCGGGAATCGAACCCGTAGTCCACATTTCAATAATCTTAGGATCTCGGGAATCGAACCCATAGTCCACATTTCAATAATCTCAGGATCTCGGGAATCGAACCCGTAGTCCACAACAATACGAGTAAAAGGAATACACAAAGAGAAGTATAATATGCTTAACGATAACTTCGCCGATAAACAGCGCCAGCGATTACCAAGAAAACTCAAGTAAAACAATTAGGCAACTAGACAGTTAAATACTATCAAATCATGCTTTTCTAACTACTACCGGGTAGGAGTATCGAATTTAACAGCTAAAAACAGGAATATCGCTCATTGAACATTTTGAGTATAGTATGTGCTCAACAACCAGCGCATGTACACGCCCGTCACCTCGCGTACAAGGCATTTAAAATATCACAATAATATCCTAGGGGTGAAAGTCCCCCACGCGAGGTTAGACAAGCCACTTACCTCAATTCCGGTACAAAACCGCTAAGAAATAACCCTCTTGCCGCGAATGTCGGCCTCCACAAGTGTAGTATCCGATAAAAATCAATAGAATCACATCAAAATAGGCCAATTGGGCATTACCCAATCAAAACAACTCAAAATACACCAAAACCCACAAGTTGCCAAAACCCGACTTTCGGTACGCTTATCGAAAAATCACAAAAGTTATATATTCGGAACCCTCATCTCGATACGAGTCTAAGCATATATAGTTTACTAAATTCGGACTCCATTTGCCCATTCAAACCCTTGATTTTCCAAAGTTCAAGCCTAGGGTGAAAACCCCCATAAAATACCCCAAATTCCTCCATTTTCATGAGATAATTGCATAATATTATCAACAATAATCATAATTTGAGTCCATAGTTGATTACCTGAAGAAACCCCTTGAATCTCCCTTCAAAATCGCCCAAATCGCCCCTTAAGCCGAGCCCTCAATGTTTGGAAATGTTTCTGAAATTTCTAACTTCTGATATACCATTAATCTTCTGCGATTTTCGCTTCTGCTGATTATTTTCCGCTTCTGCGGATCCGCTTCCGCGACATTTTGTCGCTTCTGCGAACCCCAGGCCTGGCTGGCCCATTCCGCTACTGCGAGCCCAGGGTCGCTTCCACGAGGCCGCTCCTGCAGACAAACGTCTGCTCCTGCGGAACTTTCCGCTGCTACGAACAGGAGTCCGCTTCTGCGGACTCGCCTAAGCGAAGACTTGTCCGCTTCTGCGGATTCTCACTCCTCGACCCAAGGTCGCTTCTGCGACGAGTCGTCCGCACCCGCGACTCCGCCTCGGCGGAAGAGGATCCGCCTCTGCGAACCCAGGCGCTCCTGCGCCCCAAGTTCCGCTCCTGCGGACTCGCCTCTGCGGTCCCATTTCCGCAGGGGCGAAAACAACAGAACAGAATGCCCAACCTGCAAATTTTCCATATTTTCCTCCCGTTTACCCATCCGAAAACACCCCGAGACCCCCAGAACTTCATCCAAACACACCAACACATCCTAATACCTTATTCGAACTTGTTCCAATCCTCAAAACACGTCTAACAACATCAAAACCCATAATTCACATCGATTTCAAGCCTAAATTCCTTAAAACTTTTCGAATTACACATTCGATCTAAAACCCGACCAAACGACGTCTGAATGACCTGAAAATTTGCGGACATATCCAAAATCACATAAGGAAGCTACAGAAATTGTCGGGATTCCATTCCGACCCCCGGATCAAAATCTCACCTATCGTTCGGATTCGCCAAAATTTCAAACATCGGCATTTCAAGCCTAATTGAGCTACGGACCTCCAAAATACATTCCGAACGCGCTCCCAACCCCGAAATCACCCAACAGAGCTAATGGAACCATCAGATTTCCGTGCCGAGATTGTCTTAACACTGTTCCGGTTACGGACCATTTTCTATCTTTAAAGCTCTCATTTAGGGACTAAGTGTCCCAAAATACCTCAAATTTCAGAACCAACTCTCCCGACAAACCACAATAGCAGAAATGAACTTAGGGGAACAGTTAAATTAGGGATTGGGGCGTAATTTTCTAAAACGACCGGTTGGGTCGTTACAAGATCACTTCTAGGTATTCAAGAGAGGTGATAAGTTTAGGCTTATTGTTGTTCTTATTATTCTAAAGGGTCGGGTTTCGCAATCTATCTCTTATTTTTAATTCTCTACCAAAGGCGATTCGTTCTTTGTTAGCTAATTGTTGTTGTTACGATTCAACTTCCAGAATAGACTTCTTGAATTCAAGAAACTCTTTCTTGAATTCATCTATCTTTAAATTTGTGCCTTTTTTTGTTTCTTTATTTTCTTTTAGCTTCCGCACGTTTTTAGTTTTTCTTTAGTAATTCTTGAATCTCAGTCGTGTTTTTATCAAGTGTTATCAGAGCATAGGATAATGAAGATTTTAATCTTGATAATCTTGGGAGATTCTTGATAAAAAAAACCGAAAATAAAAAAAAAACAAAAAAAGTGAAATTCAGCCCCAAAAAGTGTTCTTGTTCATTATTACTTTCATAATTCAAATATTATTTGGTTTCCAAGTTAAGAAAGGAAACAAGAAGAGGGGAACCTAGTTCTTGAAGATTAATGAAACTTCTTTCCTTATTCTTGTGGGTTTTGGGTTTCTTAAAATTCTTTCATTTTTTTCTACTAACCAATCCCTATTCTTTCTAGGTTTGGTCTTCCACTTTCCTTTTCTTTTCCCAACTCTAAATTCTTATCACTAAAGGATTGTAACTAGTAAGGTTTATTAATAAATCTAAAGATTAACAACCAAGAGTTGCATTGAGCGGAAAAAGGTAAGTGAGGTGAGAACATCAGAAGGAAAAACAAAATTTAGAGATATATATTGCTTGTTCAGGATGTCTCGTACATATAGTGAAGATGAACAAAGGATTCTTCAAGAAGCTGACACCAAAGGAAGAGATGGTTTCACCTTGCGAGCTGTCACGACCCAAATTCGGTCGTGATGGCGCCCAACAATCAAGCTAGGCCAGCCAGACCAACAAACGGTTTTCACAAATAGTATCAGTCCCAAATGGACAACTCAAGAAGAATATATGAGTCATAAAAACTCCAATAATAATAATACGAACAAAATACTGAAAAGTGCGAAAACAACTAACACTCCCAAAGATCTGAAGTCACAAGTCTAGAGCCTCTAAACAAAACCGAACAGTGATAGAGAATACTGTATAAAATACTCAATCTGAACATAAAGTAATAACTGGAAAGAGATGAGAAGCTAGGTTCTGCGAACGTCGGCAGCTACCTCAGCAACTCGATATGACTCTGTAAAAGATGGAATGCTCGTCTACTTCTCCTGAGTACCTGAATCTGCACAAAAAGGTGCATGGAGTAGGGGTGAGTACTAAGTACTCAGTGGGTAATAAATATATACAAGTAGCTGAAAGTAAGAAATCCACAGAATATCACAAAATGAAGCGAAACTATAGTCCGATCCTCCTACGAACTAGCAACAATAGCACAATACAATTATCATAGATAATTCAATAGATAAAGATGCAATGCAATGCACATAACCGCTACGGCGTGTAGCCCGATCCATTTAACGTCGACGGTGCTCACTGGGGTGTGTACAGACTCCGGAGGGGCTCCTACAGCCCAAGCGCAATACCGCTGCGGCGTGCAGCCCGATCCTCATATCAACCGCTGCGGCGTGCATCCCGATCCATCCTCAGTCCACAACAAGCATATAAGCCACACAATAGCTCAAATTATTTATTTCCAGGTTTCAGTTCATAAATTATGAAAATACTTTAACTTTTATTTAATTTTTGCAAAACAGGTGACTTAGCATTTCAATACGGTGATTTCAAATCAGGACTAAGATCAGTTATTAAGCAAGTATAGTTATGACATATATAACAATCCCCTAGGGATACTATAGGTCGGCAAGGCCCCAAACATGGCTTACAACCGACAATTATATCAAATACAATGATTTTCAACCACTAATATCATATTATACTCATTTGGGATGGACTAAGTCTCAATCCCCAGTCACAATCAATCTCGCACCTGCCACGGGGTGGGAGCCACGCCCTACTAGTGTCATAATGTGCTAAGTCGGGGTTTCGAACCCTCAGGCTACCATATACGCAAACTACTCACCTCTAGCCGGTCGTAGACTCGTTCGCAATGCCTTTTCCTTTGGAATTCACTGCCTCGCGCGTAGAATCTTGTCAAACCACAACAATTATGTCAATTACGGGTCAAAGAAACATAACCCAATTCAATTTATACGAAGTACGCAAAATTGCACTAAGTTGGTAAAACCTGACCCCGGGCCCGCTACTCGAAAAATTTCGAAATTAGTACCAACGCGATCCTCGTCTCTCCACGAGTTCGTGCATATAAAATTTATCAAAAATGGTGTCCGTTTGACCCCTCAACTTTTAATTTTATCTTTCTAAATTCCCAAGCCCTAACCACCATGTTTTTCACTTAAATTCTTAGTTTTTGGAGCATTTAATCTATGTTATTGTGTTACAACAACATAATTTGGGTTTAGGAACCCTTACCTAATGATCTCCCACTGTTTCTCCTTGAAAATCCTCGAAGTTCGTCTTTTCCCGAAGTTAAAAGTGTGTGTTTAAGCTCTGCAATTTCGATACACTGTTATAATTAATCATTGACGATTTCCGCTTATGCGGAAACATAGCCGCTAAAGCGAGTCCGCTCCTGCGGATTTCTTGTCGCTTCTGCGACTTCTTACTATAAGACGAGGACCGCTTCTACGGTTTCATACTCACATCTGTGAAGACGCGCCTGCGGAGTCCATTCCGCTTCTACGACCTCTCCCCATCTGCCATCTCCGTTTCTGCGCGTTTGGGCTCGCTTTTGCTAGCCCGCTTCTGCGGAGTCCACCTGGACAACCCTGTCCGCTTCTGCGACTTCTTGGTCGCTTTTGCGAGGCCGTTTCTGCGGTTCCCCATCCGCAGAAGCGAAAACACTAGAATCCAAAATCTCAGACCTGCTGTAAGTCGAAAATTCTCCTGTTTAACCTCCCGAAAACATTCCGAGGCCCCCGGGACTCCAACAAAAACCACCAACATACTCCAAAACACGATACGGACTTGTTCCAATCATAAAAACACCATGCTAAACATCAAAATCACCATTTTCACACGGGTTCAAGCGTAAGTTTTTTCAAAACTTCTGAAACTAACATTCAATCCAAAACCCGACCAAATAACGTTCGAATGACCTGAAAATTTGCAGACATATACAAAATCACATAACGGAGCTACAGAAATTGTCGGACTCTATTCCGATCCCCGGATCAAAATATCGCCTACCATTCGGATTTCGCCAAAATTTAACTTTAGCCAATTCAAGCCTAAAACTACACCGGACCTCTGAATTCGATTCTAATTGCTCTCTTAAGTCATAAATGATCCCCCGAAACTAGTCGAATCATCAGAATTTAATTTCAAGTTATCTAACTCACCAGTCAACATTCGGTTGACGTTTCCCAACTATCATTTTCATAAAGAGGCATATGACCTCATTTCTATCTAAATTCCTTCCGATTTGCTTCAAACTTTCCAAACACACATAAATAAGCATATTGAAGCGTTAAATGAAGAAAACGGGGCGATAACTCCCGTAACGACTAGTCGGGTCGTTACATTCTCCCCAACTTAAACAAACGCTCGTCCACGAGCGGGTTAAGAAACATACCTGGAGTTTCAAAAAAGTGTGGATATCTGCTCTGTATCTCCTGTTCAGTCTCCCAAGTTGCTTCGTCCACGGGGCGACCTCTCCACTGCACTTTCACTGAAGCTATGTCCTTGGATCTAAGCTTACGAACCTGTCGACTCAAAATGGCTACCGGCTCCACATCATAGGTCAAGTCCTCATCTAACTGTATCGTGCTAAAGTCTAACACATGCGACGGGTCTCCGACATACTTCCGGAGCATAGATACATGGAATACCGGGTGAACTCACAACAAACTGGTGGCAAAGCAAGCATATAGGCCACCTCCCCAACTTTCCTAAGCACCTCAAAAGGACCAATGAACCTTGGTCTTAACTTTCCTTTCTTTCCAAACCTCATAACGCCCTTAATAGGCGAAACCTTCAGCAACACCTTCTCACCTGCTGAATAAGACACATCTCGGACCTTCCGGTCCGCATAACTCTTCTGACGCGATTGAGCTGTGCGAAGTCTCTCCTGAATCACCTTCACCTTGTCTAAGGCATCCCGAACTAACTCTGTCCCCAACAATCTAGCCTCGCCGGGCTCAAACCAACCGACTGGAGACCTACACCGCCTCCCATATAAAGCTTCATACGGTGCCATATGAATGCTGGACTGATAGCTATTATTATAAGCAAACTCCGCAAGAGGCAAGTAATCAGCCCATGAACCACCAAAGTCAATAACACAAGCACGCAACATGTCCTCCAGTATCTGAATAGTACGCTCGGACTGCCCATCCGTCTGTGGATGAAATGCTGTGCTCAGCTCTACCTGTGAACCCAACTCTCACAGAAATGTCCTCCAGAACTGAGAAGTGAACTGGGTGCCTCTGTCTGATATGATATAAATGGGAACTCCATGCAATCTCACAATCTCGCAGATGAATATCTCCGCCAGCCGCTCTGAGGAGTATGTAGTATACACTAGAATGAAGTGAGCTGACTTGGTCAGCCTATCCACAACCACCCAAACTGAATCAAATTTCCTCGCTGTCCAAGGGAGTCCACTAACAAAGTCCATATTGATCCTTTCCCACTTCCACTCGGGAATATCGATATGCTGGAACACACCACCGGGTCTCTGATGCTCATACTTGACCTGCTGACAGTTAAGGCACCGTGCCACATGATTCACAATATCTTTCTTCATCTTTCTCCACCAGTAATGCTGTCTCAAATCCTGATACATCTTTGCGGCACCTGGATGAATAGAATACCGCGAGCTGTAGGCCTCCTCTAATATCAACTCACGAAGGCCATCAACATTGGGCACGCATATCCGGCCCTGCATCTGCAACACACCATCACCATCAATAGTGACATCTCTGTCATCATCATGCTGAACTCCGTCCTTAAGGAAGAGTAAGTATGGATCATCATACTGGCGCTCTCGAATACCGTCATATAAAGAAAACAGAGCCACCACGCAAGCCATAACCCGATTGGGCTCAGAAATATCCAACCTCACCATCTGATTGGCTAACGCCTGAGCATCAACTGCAAAGGGTATCTCCCTAGCTGGAATGTACGCCAAGCTGCCCATACTAATAGCCTTCTGGCTCAATGCATCGGCCACTACATTGGCCTTCCCGGATGGTACAAAATGGTTATATCATAGTCTTTAAGCAATTCAAGCCATCTCTGCTGCCTCAAATTGACATCTTTCTGCTTAAACAAACGTTGAAGGCTGCGGTGGTCTCTATATACATCACAAGATAGACCATACAAGTAATGCCTCCAAATTTTCAAGGCATGAACAATAGCAGCTAACTCTAAGTCGTGAACATGGTAGTTCTTCTCGTGGGGCTTTAGCTGACTAGAAGCATATGCAATAACTCTACCCTCTTGCATCAATACACAACCGATCCTAACTCTAGAAGCATAACAATATACCATATATGACCATGAAGCTGATGGCAACACAATTACCAGAGTTGTGGTCAAAGCTACCTTGAGCTTCTGAAAGCTCTTCTCACATTCATCAGACCACACAAATGGAGCATTCTTCTGTGTCAGCTTAGTCAAAGGTGAAGCAATAGATGAGAAACCCTGAACAAACTAGTGGTAATAGCCTGCCAAGCCGAGGAAACTCCGAATCTTAGTAGGTGAGGAAGGTCTGGGCCAATTCTGCACCGCCTCGACCTTCTGTGGGTCAACCCGAATATCATCACTGGACACTACATGTCCCAGAAAGGTCACAGTATCAAGCTAAAATTCACACTTAGAGAATTTTGCATAAAGCTTTTCTTCTCTCAACCTCTGCAATACCACCCTCAGGTGCTGTGCATGCTCCTCCTGGCTGCGTGAATACACCAGGATATCATCAATAAACACGATCACGAAAGAATCAAGGTACGACAGAAATATACTATTCATCAAGTGCATGAATGCAGCTGGGGCATTAGTCAGCCCAAAAGACATCACCAGAAACTCATAGTGCCCATATCTCGTTCAGAACGCTATTTTCATAATGTCTGAGTCCCTAATCTTCAACTGATGATAGCCCGATCGAAGATCAATCTTAGAGAATACGCTAGCTCGCTAGAGCTGATCAAACAAGTCCTCAATACGAGGCAGTGGGTACTTATTCTTCACTGTTACCTTGTTCAACTGCCTATAATCAATGCACATTCTCATTGGGCCATCTTTCTTCTTCACGAACAATACAGGTGCACCCCAAGGTGACACACTCGGGCGAATAAAACCCTTATCTAAGAGTTCCTGAAGCTGCTCTTTCAACTCTTTTAACTCAGCTGGTGCCATACGATATGGAGGGATAGAAATGGGCTGAGTGCCCAGGACCAAGTCAATACCAAATTCAATATATCGATAAATCGAATCGATTATTTGTTATCGATTTATTGATATCGGTTTATCGATTTATCGATTTCGATTTCGATTTTGAAATTTTCCTTATCGATTTATCGATTTCGATTTCGATTTGTCCTCTCCGGTTTATCGGTTTATCGATAAACCGATAAAATATAATAAAAAAAATTTTAAATTTTTTTATTTTATTTTTATTTTTTAAAAAAAATTTTAAAACTTTTTTTTACCCTCATTCTATAACACCCTTTCCTTTACCCTAAGTCCTAACCTTATTATTTCCTCTACCACATTTAAGGAATTATCATATATAAAGCTCAAGGGAATGAAGTTCAAATTGATGGAAAACAAAATTAGTCATGATGATGTATTTTTTTTATACCGTTGGAGTGTTGGTGGCGTACATTTGATTCCTTAATTTAGTTTCGTTGCATATGCTTGTTGACACAATTTTTAAGTTATAAAGGATGTTCGTCTTATTTTAGCTTTTTTTTGTCCATATTAGTTAGGCGTGTTTATAACGTTATACTTTCCGTGGAATCTAGCAAATTTTCTTATTAGTGTAATCGATAACCGAATCGATAAGCCCCAAAAATTGATAAATCGAAATCGAAAAAATCAAAAACTTATTGAAACGATAACGATAAGCATATGTACAAATCGATAATCGATAAGTAATTATCGATAAGGGTCAAAATCGAATCGATAAATCGAATGCACACCCCTAAAGTCAATATCCCTGTTAGGCGGCATGCCCGGCAGGTCTGCTGGAAATACATCCGAAAACTCTCTCACAACAGGGACCGAATCAAGACTGGGTGTCTCAGCCTCAACATCTCTAATGAAGGCCAAATAAGATAAACAACCCTTCACAATCATTCGTTGGGCTTTTATATAAGAAATCACCCTGTCGGATACATAATTAGTCAAGCCACGCCACTCGATCCTCGGATTACCTGGAATGGCTAGCGTGACTGTCTTGGAATGACAGTCCTGAATCACATGGTAAGGAGATAACCAATCCATGACTAGAATCACATCGAAATCCAGCATGCCCAATAGTAACAAGTCAACTCGGGTCTCCAGACCCCCAATAGTAATAAGACAGGATCGATATACCTGATCCACAGCAACAGTATCCCCCATCGGGGTAGACACATGCACGTGCAAGGAAAGAATACCACGGGTCATACCCAAATGATGTGCAAAATATGAAGAAACATATGAATAGGTGGATCCGGGATTAAATAAGACAGAAACATCCCTGTGGCAGACTGAGATAATACCTGAAATGAGAGCATCTGAGGCACTAGCGTCCTTCCTATCCGGAAGAGCATAGAAACGAGCCTGGCCTTCGCCAGTACGATCCTCGCCCCTAGGGCAACCTCTGGCCACCACTCCTAGCAGACTCTGCTGGTGCTGAAGAAATAGGAGTAGAAGACGAGGGCTGATCCCTCTGCTGAGACCGCCTACGAAGCCACTAAGTACACTCTATCTTGATATGGCCTAACTCGCCACACTCAAAGCAACGTCCTGAAGATGGAGGAAGGGACTGCTGAGGACCCCTCGCTATAGATGAATCCTGAGCAGAAGAAGCAGGAGTAGAGCTATGAGCCTGGAAGAGCACTCAATGTAGGCTGACTCTGCTGCTGACCCTAATGACCCTGATGGCCCTAACGACCACGATCCGATGAAACTCCACTGGACTCGGCACGTCCTGACTGATGGGATCTGAATGAATGACTCCTGCTATGCTCAGGCTAGCCCCTAGACGGAGCACCACTGTAACTACCAGTACCACGAGTCCTCTTCGCCTCTCTCTCCTCCCGCTCTCTACGGCGATCTGTCTCAAGATGACGGGCATCATCGACCACCTCCTCAAAGGTAACTGCCGAAGCCCTCTCTCAGGTCATTAATATACGGATGGGATAGATAAGACCATCTATAAATCTCCTGATCCTTTCTCTATCCGTCGGAATCATCCACATGGCATGGCGGGCTAGCTATGTGAATCTCAACTCATACTATGTAACCGCCATATCCTCATGCTTCAGCCACTCAAACTGACGATGCAGCTCCACTCTCTGGGACTGAGGCACACACTTCTCCAAAAATACCGTGGAGAATTGCTGCCAAGTGAGGAACACTGCCCCAGCGGGCCTATGCCTCTCAAAATCCTCCCACCACTGAATGCTGGACCTATAAACTGAAAAGTGGTGAAAGCAGCACCGCTAGACTCCAAAATACCTGCAGTGCGAATAATACGCTAACACTTATCAAGAAAATACTAGGCATCCTCGCCCTCAGCACCACTAAATGCCGGAGGGTGTAGCCTCTCAAATCTCTCCAGATGATGCTGCTCATCGTCAGGCATAGCTGGAACCACATGAGCTGGGGATGGTGCAACAAGTGTTGCTGGCTGGGCTGGAGCTGCCCCAGGTGCCTGAATACCTTGAACTACCGGCTCGGGTGTGCGAGCCACGGGGGTCTGATTCCCCCCTGCCTGTGAAGAAGCCGCTGCAGTAGAGGCTGCAACCACCTAAGCCAAGCCAGTGCATACTGATAGAATCTGGGCCAAAGTCTCCTGAAGACCCGGTATCTCAATAGAAACTGCCGGTGCCTGAACCTGAACCTGAGCTGCTGGAGCGTCTGCAGCTAGAACCTGATCCTGAACCTGGGCCACCGGTACTGGAATCTTACCCCGAGTCTAGTCAGCTGGTGGGTCAGCAGGTGCTGGTACTGCTGCCCTACCTCTACCACGACCACGGCCTCTGGGTGCCAATGGTAGTCGTCCGCCACGTCCGATAGCACATGTTCTCGCCATCTACGAGAGAATAGAAAATGGAAAAATTTAGTTTCACAATAATACAAACCGCACGATATGAATCCAAGAAAAGTGAGGTTTTTCCTAAAGTTTCTGTAGCCTTCCGAGGATAGATACGGACATCTACGTACCAGTCCGCAAAAGCCTACTAAACCGGCTCATGACTCGCGAGTCCTAGTAACCTAGGCTTTGATACCAACTTAGAACAACCCAAATCCGGTCGTGATGGCGCCCAACAATCAAGCTAGGCCAGCCAGACCAACAAACATTTTTCACAAATAATATCAGTCCCAAATGGACAACTCAAGAAGAATATATGAGTCATAGAAATTCCAATAATAATAATACGAACAAAATACTGAGAAGTGTGAAAATATCTAACACTCCCAAAGATCTGGAGTCACAAGTCTAGAGCCTCTAAATAAAACCGAACAGTAAGAGAGAATACTGTATAAAATACTCAATCTGAACATAAAGTAATAACTGGAAAGAGATGAGAAGCTAGGTTCTGCGAACGTCGGCAGCTACCTCAACAACTTGATATGACTCTGTAAAATCTGGAATGCTCGTATACTTCTTCTGAGTACCTGAATCTGCACACAAAGGTGCAGGGAGTAGGGGTGAGTACTAAGTACTAGTGAGTAATAAATATATACAAGTAGCTGAAAGTAAGAAATCCACAGAATACCACAAAATGAAGCTAAACTACAGTCTGATCCTCCTACGAGCTAGCAACAATAGCATAATACAATTATCACAAATAATTCAATAGATAAAGATGTAATGCAATGCACATAACCGCTACGGCGTATTGCCCGATCCATTTAACGTCGACAACGCTCACTGGGGGTATGTACAAACTCCGGAGGGGATCCTACAGCCCAAGCACAGTACTGCTGCGGCGTGCGGCCCGATCCTCATATCAACCACTACGGCGTGCAGCCCGATCCATCCTCAGTCCACAACAAGCATATAAGTCACACAACAGCTCAAATTAATTATTTCCATGTTCCAGTTCATAAATTATGAAAATACTTTAACTTTTATTTAAATTTTACAAAATAGGTGACTTAGCATTTCAATATGGTGATTTCAAACCAGGACTGAGATCAGTGATTAAGAAAGTATAGCTATCACATATATAACTATCCCCTAGGGATACTACAGGTCGGCACAAGGCCCCAAACACGGCTTACAGCCCACAATTATATCAAACACAGTGATTTTCAACCACTAAAATCATATTATACTCATTCGGGATGGACTAAGTCTCAATCCCCAGTCACAATCAATCCCGCACCTGCCACGGGGTACAAGCCACACCCTACAAGCGTCAAAATATGCTAAGTCGGGGTTTTGAACCCTCAGGCTACCATATATACAAACTACTCACCTCTAGCCGGTCGTAGACTCGTCCGCAATGCCTTTTCCTTTGGAATTCGCTGCCTTGCATGTAGAATCTAGTCAAAACACAACAATTATGTCAATTACAGGTCAAAGAAACATAACCCAATTCAATTTATACGAAGTACGCAAAATTGCACTAAGTTGGTAAAACCCAAAAAATTCCAAAATTAGTACCACGCGATCCTCATCTCGCCACGAGTCCGTGCATATAAACGTTATCGAAAACGGAGTCCGTTTGACCCCTCAACTTTCACTTTTATCTTTCTAAATTCCCAAGCCCTAACCACCATGTTTTTCACTTAAATTCTCTGGTTTTGGGGCGTTTAATCTATGTTTTTATGTTATAACAACATAATTTGGGTTTAGGAACACTTACCTGATGATATCCCACTATTTCTCCTTGAAAACCCTCGAAGTTCGTCTCTTCCCGAAGTTAAAAGTGTGTGTTTAAGCTCTGTAATTTCGATACGGTGTTATAATTAATCACTGACGATTTCCGCTTCTGCCGAAACATAGCCGCTGAAGCGAGTCTGCTCTTGCAGATTTCTTGTCGTTTCTGCGACTTCTTACTATAAGGCGAGGACCTCTTCTGCGGTTTCATACTAGCATCTGCGAAGATGCACCTGCGGAGTCCAATCCGCTAATGCGACCACTCCCCATCTGCCATCTCCGCTTCTGCCCGTTTGGGCTCGCTTTTGCGAGCCCGCTTCTGCGAACAGCCCTCCACTTCTGCGGAGTTCACCTGGGCAACCCTGTCCACTTCTGCGACCTCCTGGTCGCTTCTGCGAGGCCGCTTCTGCGGTTCCCCATCCGCAGAAGTGAAAACACCAGAAGCCAAAATCTCACACCTGTTGTAAGTCCAAAATTCTCCCGTTTAACCTCCCGAAAACACCCCGAGGCCCATGGGACCCCAACGAAAACCACCAACATACTCTAAAACACGATATGGACTTGTTCCAATCATAAAAACACCATCCTAAACATCAAAATCACCATTTTTACACTGATTCAAGCCTAAGTTTCTTCAAAACTTCCGAAACTAACATTCAATCCAAAACCTGACCAAACGACGTCCAAATGACCTAAAAATTTGCCAACATATCCAAAATCACATAACGAAGCTACAAAAATTTTCGGAATTCCATTTCAACCCCCGGATCAAAATGTCGCCTACCGTTTGGATTTCGCCAAAATTCAACTTTAGCCAATTCAAGCATAAAACAACACTAGACCTCCGAATTCCATTCCGATTACTCTCCTAATTGATAAATGATCCCCCAAAACTAGTCGAATCATTAGAATTTAATTCCGAGTTATCTAACACACCGGTCATTATTTGGTTGACTTTTCGAAACTATCCTTTTCATAAAGAGGCATATGACCTCAGTTCTATCTAAATTCCTTCCGATTTGCTTCTAACTTTTCAAACACACATAAATAAGCATATTGAAGTGTTAAATGAAGAAAACAGGATGATAACTCCCGTAATGACAAGTCGGGTCATTACACGAGCTATTCACCATCAATTTGAAAGATAGAATTTGCAATTCCACGAGACGAGGGAGACAACTGTTGAGCAAAATATTACAATAGCTGAACTTAAGAGGGGAAATAATGCTAGACTCGAAGCTAGGAGAAATGTACCCGCCCCAACTGTAAATCAAGAAAACTCAATCTATGATTTTAATGATGATATTAATTTTTATAGGGTAGGAAGAGATAGGAGGGGACAACTTGAGGATGATAGTGTAAGTAGTACAAAGATGACGATGCCATCTTTCAAGGGAACAAGAGATCCAGACTTGTACCTTGATTGGGAGAGAAAAGTGGAAGCCATATTTGACTGCCACAACTATTCGGATGGTAAGAAGGTTAAAATTGTTGCTGTTGCATTTTCTGACTATGCTGCAATCTCGTGGAAAAAGCTTTCTAGGTATAGATTGCAAGAAGGACAAGCACTCGTTGCTACATGGCTGATATGAAGAGGATAATGAGGAAGAGATTTGTGCCATCACACATTCAAAGAGATCTACAACATCTTCAAACTTTTAGGCAAGGGTCCTTGTCCATAGATGAGTACCTTAAGGCTATGGATATGGCTATGATCGAAGCTAATTGTATGGAGGAAGAGGAAGCTACAGTGGCTAGGTTTTTGAATGGTTTAAATAAGGAAATAGCCGATGTAGTCGAATTGCAATAATATATAACTTTAGATGAGTTAGTTGAATGATCTATAGAGGTAGAAAGACAAAAAACTAAAGGAGACAGCAATCTAGCTCATGGAGAAGCCGACCAACTACTATTCCAAAGAAGCAATGGCCGAAATCTGAGGAGACACCTAGTCTTAAATTACATAAAGACAAGGGCGAGAACAAATTGGAATCGAAGAATGGGGGTAAGCCTTTTATGCCTAAGACTTCTACTTCTACTTCTACTTCTTATATTCAATGTCTCAAGTGTCAAGGGAGAGGGCATACGACTTATGAATGCCCAAGTAGAAGAAACATTCTAATTAAAGAGAATATGGAAAAATATGAGAGAGAGGAGTAAGAGAGTGCATGTTGACATCCCAAGAGGGGAAAAAGGAGAGGTCGTGTTGAGTAAAAAGAGTGTGATGTGAAGGATGGAAAAAAGTGAGCTTGAGAGGAAAGAAAAGAGAGAAGGCCATAAGATAGAAAAAGGCTTTGAGAGAAAGATGGTTTCAGTGATAAAAAAGAAGAAAACTTTAGTAAGAGAAAAGAGGCTAAGGGCGATGAAAAAGTTAGTCTTGAGGTAAAAGAAAAAGAGAGTACAAGTAAGAAAACATGTTCTTTACTTCCTAACCCATTAACTCTTTCTTCTTTTAGTTCTTGTACTTTTGTGCAGCCACATGTTGAAAGACTGTGACGACCCGACCCGTCGTCACATGAGTTACCGCCCCGTTTCCCCTTATTGTGTTGCATCATATTTTTATATCAGTTTTAGAGTTGATCGGGTGTATGTAAATTAGTTTTGGTTAAAAATAAGGCACATAGCCTCGTAGAAGGAATCTTGTTTTAGAAAAGTCAACCAGAAGTTGACTATATGGTTAGAAGGCTCGGATGTGAATTACACTGATTCGAATAGCTTCGGGGGATGATTTATGACTCGGGAGAGTGATCAAAATTTAATTTGGAAGTCCGGTGTAGAGATAGGCCTGAATTGGCGAAGTTAGAATTTTGGTGAAATCCGGTTGATGGGTGAGATTTTGATCCGGGAGTTGAAATACAATTTTGAGAGTTGCAGTAGCTTCGTTGGGTCATTTTGGATACGTTTGCAAATTTTCAGGTCATTCGGACGTTGTTTGGTAGGGTTTTTGATTAAATATTGGTTTCGGAAGTCATAATTGAAACTTAGGCTTGAATCTGTCACGATTTGATGAATTTTCTATTTAAGGATGTGTTTTTATGATAAGGACAAGTTCGTATGGTGTTATGGGATATGTTGGCATGTTTGGTTGAGGTTCCGAGGGTCTCGGGGTGATTTCGGGTATTCAAACGGATCATTTTTGCATGGCTAAGGTATCAGATTTTGCTGTCATAATATTCCAGAGTTTTTACTCTATGTGATCGCATATGGTGTATTGCGATCACATAGGAGGTCTTGGAAAGGGGTGCTGAATTTGTTTTGTGCGATCGTGTAAGGGGAGTGCGATTGCATAAGGTTGGATGATTGGTATCTGCGATCGCGTTAGTGGTATTGCGATTGCATATGAGGATTTTTGGCCAGTTGGATTTTGTGCTATGCGATCGCAGTAGTGGTGATGCGATCGCATAGAAGGATTTCCTAGGCAGACAGAAGGGTTTAATAATATTTCACCCGCGAGCAAACCTCATTTTCCTCCATTGTTGGGTAGCTTTTGGAGCTTTTGGATGAGGGAAACAGAGGATTTCATCCAGGATTCGATTGGAGGTAAGATTTATGAACTAATTATGTGATATTATTGAAGATTCATCCATTTAATCTCTAAAATTAGGTATAAAATTGAAGAAACTAGGGCTTGGTATTTGATATGTAAAACTGGGATTTGGTGGCTCATTTCCACCCTGATTTTGAAAAATTTTATATGTACGGACTCGTGGCGAGACGAGGATTCTAAAAATGTGAGTTTCATAATTTTTCGAGAAGCGAGCCTGGGGCTCAGGTTTTACTAGTTTCGAGATTTTTCTTATATTTTGATTATTTTTGATTGGGTGTTGTTCCATTAGAATATTATGATATATTTGTACAGATTTTTGCTAGTTTCGACGCGCGTGGAGGCTGGTTTGAGGAGAAAAGGCATTGCGGGTTAGAGTTTTCACTAGATCAAGGTGGGTAATACTTGTAATATGTCCTGAGGGTTTGAAAACCCCGGACTTGTACATCATAATGTTGTATTGAGGTGACTTGCACACCGAATAACGAGCGTGGGGTAGAGCACCATTGGGGATTGTGACTTGGTCTGTCCCGCTTAATAAAAACACTACCTAATTGCTTGAAATTGAATTGACACCCTAATAAAGATATTAATTATCATGAAATGGACTGATTTTCATGTTTTGGGCTTCGTGCTGAATATTTTAATACTTCAGGGATTGGTATCACTGTCTTGGCAATATTGTGTATTTTCATCTAAGACTAATGTTTTAAAATGGTATTTTGCTTCTTAGCATTTTTATAAGATTTGAAAACTTAGGCAAGGCTTTGATGATATTTTAGCTGTGAGTTGTTATGATACTGTTGCCCAAGGAGCTTATATGCATTCATGACTATGCATGGATTGGGCTTCACGCCGCAGCGGGAGTGATATTGCTATTGTGCTTGGGCTGTAGGAGCCCCTCCGAAGTCTGAACCCCCACAGTGAACGCATGCGCCTAAATGGATCGGGTAGTATGCCCCAGCGTCATGTGCATTGCATTGAATTCATACATTGGCTTTACTTGTACTACGTGGCATGACATTTAGCACTCATACATTACTAGCGTACATATGTTATTTGCTTTATTGATCAGATACCCTGGTGGAAATTGTTAAGGAGTGATGAGCCCAAGGGGCTAACTTGAGTGCCGACTTGCACTAATTGATGTTGTACCCAGGTATTCAGCTGTTAAAAAAATAAAAGAAAGAGATGTTAAAAAGAGATTTCAAATTCTACTTAGACATGTTAAAAAGGAATACCATGAAAATGTACTGCAGATTAAAAGATGATTCTGTATTTTATAGCATCAGATAGTGCTTTGTGTGGCTTTCTTTTCCTCAACATTATTTACTTTTATTACCGCTGAGTTGGAAGTACTCACTCGACTCTCTGCACCATGTGTGCAGATTTAGGTATTTGGAAGCTTAGTTGAGCTTGGTGCTGGTCTAGAGCTCTATATGGGATCGTCGAGGTAGTTGTCTGGCGTCTGCAGGACCCGACATCCCCCCTTATTACTCTGTTGTTCTATTTCTTCCGCGTACTATCAGACTTGTAGAGTTACTTACAGTATTGTACTGATATTCTGATAGAGGCTCTTCGCTCGTGACCCATATCTTTGGGAAGTTACGTTGTTTTTGGAAGATTTCAGGATATGTTTATAACAATCAGTTTATTTTGGTTTCCTTCATTGTTAATGACTTAAAATAAATTATTTTGAGCTCTAAGCTTGGGTTGAGAGTGTATTTTATCGGGCTTGCCTAGTCGTTGGGTTGGGCGCCATCACCATCGGGTTTGGGGTCGTGACAAGTTGGTATTAGAGCCTAGGTTACTAGGACTCATGAATCTTGAGCCGGTTAGTAGTGTGTCGTGGATCGGTACGGAGACGTCTGTATTTATCCTCAGGAGGTTGCAAACCTTTTAGGAAACACTTCACATTCTTGGAATTCTTATCGAGTGTACTTGATTCAGCTTGAGATGTAATACTTTAAATTTCTTTCCACATGTCTGTATGTGCACTTGAGCGCTTAGTATTATATTTCCCTTGATGGCTTGTGACTCTCCGATCGAGGGGTAAGATATAATCTCTGTGAGTTCATGTTGGGCCAGTCAGAAGGACTTGAGGCCGGATCTTTGTCTATGGCTTGAGTACCGAGGTGTTGATTTTGTGAGCTGGTATTATGAAATTTATATGATCAGTATTGTCCCTAATTGTAGAAATGGCAGCTTGATAATAGATGAGTTATTACGTGTTCGATTCTTATTGTGATCTGTTGTGTAGCCCCGAGCTATGGGCGTGGTGAATATTTTCATGTCTCATAGTGGAAAGGTAAAGTGCATTATATGTTATGGTATGAGTTCAGACACAGGAGGACTAAATTGGCTGTGCTGTGGGTATTATGGTGGAACGTGTGCTGAAATATTGAATCGAGGCAAAGCAGATGGGTTATCTCATGCGGAGTGTCCTTAGGTGGGTTGATTCTTATGTATAATTTAAAGGTATTTTATATGTATTATGATTCAAATAGGTGCGACGCATGTCCTTGTATCAGTTTTGTTAATATAATTCGGGTAGTATTGAGATTAATGTTGTTGATATACATTGTGATGTCTGGTCGGGTTGTAGACGTGTCGTTAGAATGGTTTTGGTGATTATCTGGCTGGTGAAAAGGCCAAATTACAAAGGAAACTCTGCCAAAAATTTTGGAAACTTTGGGACTTAGTAAGGATTTTGTCGCCTAATGAATGGGTTGAGCTGCTGTGTGAATGAATGCAAGAGTGATAAAAGAGCTAAGATTTATGATGATTCGAGTCTCCATAACTTGTAAATGACTTAATTTTAATCTCACTATATCATTGTGGCATCATTTGAGTATGAATGCTATGGGTGGTTAAAAGTGCCTTGATATATGTCTTCGAGCCAAGCTGGGGAGGTTTTTATTGATTAACTGATTGCACTGTTGTGTGTTATGTTGGTTCTATCTCAAGTATGTTGGCAAATCAGTTCTTGTCGCGGAATTTGAGCCGAGAAGGGCGAGTGTGAAGGAAAGTTTTGATAAATGTTGTATGGTGCGTCGTAGATGTGAAGAAATATTAGGAAGTTTTAAGTTGCTGCTGATAAAGAATGCTTAGTGCATAAAGAAGAAAGAGGGTTGTTTGTATATGTATGAAATCATGTTCTGCGGTGTTAGAGTTCTAATAAGGCACGAGTGGTTCTGTTCAATAAGACAGATGCATTGTAGCTGAATAAGGGTGAATGACTCTCGAGAATGGTTATGCGGTGTTCAAGATTTTGCAGGTAACAGTCAGGTGTCTTAAGATTGTGTATGTGGCTAGAGACTGTGGTTTCATTAGAAGAGATCAAGACTTGTGGTATGTTATGTTAATTATGGAATTCTAAGTATCCGTATTGGAAGGTAATGATTACGAATTCAGAATCGTAAGAAGTTCTTCAAATGAAGTTTTATAGAATATGGTACTTCGGGGAAACATCCGAGTGAATATTCAGTGGCCTATGGGTCTTAGACCGTGGCATCTTATGTACGAGTCTCGTGCGGTAACCTGAGTTGAGGTATTATGGTGCTACAGTAAAGGAGAATATTAACTTAAAGATGAATCAGAAGGGAAATTGGGATAAATGGAATAACTTGATAATAAATAAAAGCGGTATGATAAAGATATGATTAATTCCTGGTATGTGTTCAGAGTAATAAGTCTTACAAGTATTGTGCAACAAAGCTCTTGAGTGCTAGCAGTTGCGTAACTCAGTATGGGTAGAAGGATTCAGTCTTGGCCGTTTAGCATGTGCAATGGAATTGGGAGAGAGAGTTCTTGACGTGTTTTGCCGTGGTTTGAAGACGAGTATAATTCCTATGGGTATATAAAGCATGGAATGTGTAATGATTTTTCTTCTATATGGGATCATGAAAGTTCTTGACTAGTTGAGTGCATCGATGTCTGCAGCGCAGAAGAGAGATAGAAGTCCTCATGTTATCATAAGTGTGGTGTGGTATGTGTGTATTGATATAGAGAATTGAGAATTTTGTATTTAAGGTTTTGGTTCAGTTCAAAATATAATGGTAAGTCATTAGAATTCTGGAGCAGCGCGAGTAGTTGCAGATAATATAAGAATCAATCTTTCTTGTGATTAAGGAAAATGGTACTTCTATTCTAGTGATTTGAGGGGGTATATGTTCAAAAGGGTAAGGTAATGTAAACTGATAATATCTAGTGGTATTGTGGTATTCTTTTGTTGGATCGACTGTGATGATTGAGTTGTCGATGGCATATTCTGAATGTCTTTCATGGTATGAATGGATGCTTGATGTGTGTTATGTATTCGTACGGCGGAGTGTGGGATCAGGCATAGTGATTCATGTATTATATATGTTGGAGATTAGAAGTTCTCGTGATCCGGCTGTGCAGTGGTTGTATATCATGTGTATCGACACCGTTTAGTGGTTATTGGAAATAGGAAGCCATAGTAGATCTCTCTTTGCTTGATATGTTAAGTTTGGGTTATGAAATTAGATTGCAGACTGGTTGTTCCAAAGTCAGGTTGGCTAGACTAATGTAATATGGACTATGTCGAAAAATGCCACAGATTGCGTAGAGTGCATCAGATTATGTTCTAGCACTGTAGTTGTATTCCAAAGACCAGCGGACGGGTGGCAGGTATTGCTTCGTTAATTGGGCCTTCTTGGCGGATGTCACTGCAAAGGTTTCTGCCGTTGATTCAGTTCCGGTATTGAGGGACTTTTTGGATATGTTTCATGTGGCCGAGCATAGGACTATATGTGTCTATTATTATGAGCAAATTTGACTTGGTGTGCATTTCCTTTTTGCGAGATTTATGTGTGGATTGGGGGGCACACCGCCACGGGTATGGTATTTGGATCGGGTGGCACGCCGCCACGGGTATGTTATTTGGATCGGGTTACACGCCACAACAGTGTGATGCGAAAAATAGTCTTATTTATATGTTACCTTGTATGCACTACCTGGTTTTTAAGGAAAGTTCATATTGTGTATTGCTCGGCGAATAGCGCATCGGTTGTGTCCTTTCAGGATTGAATAGAGTATATTAATTGTTTCACTGTAGGTGTGATTGATTGCTTGGTTTCAGACCTCAATCTATGCGTGGCTAACCGTGTTGAGCTTGGTGACTTGAGGTACCTCAGGGGTAATAATGTTTGGATGGAATCATGAGTTGTGGCAAGGCCACGTGATGTTATGACTTTTTGAGGAGGATTTAGGTATTCTATTCTATAATGTGAGACAGGATCTCAATTCCATGTTGTGATGGTACGGAGGAATCTGAATTACAGCTCTTTCGTTTGAGTTAGTTGTCATTATTTAAGTGTGTTCAGATTGTTTCTTATTGGAGCATATGATGTATATATCGTGGCTTAGGCCGATAATGAGGTGTCATATCACCAGTGTGGTGTGTTATAATCGAAATGATCGTTGGAGTCATTAATGAGTGCGAGCATATGTGATTTAAGCTGGTTAGAAAGGTAATATCGAGGTTTGGCTCCAAAATCTGTTGTGGTATCAGTCAAAAGAGAAATGGATTCATGAATGGTTGACATGAGAGATGGGTTGGGTATATTGCGTGTTTCAGTTGTCGTGGGCAGTATATGAAGGTGTTGGAATAAGACTTTAGCTAATGAAAAAGGTATTTCTTTTAATATTTGGTTATTGTGGCCAATTGTTGTGAATAGATGCCATCGTCTTGAGTGTTTGGGTTGTGTAGTATAACATATGATCTCACGTGGAGTGGCAAGTATGTGATATTACAGTTGGTTTGGGTTTATTCTGAGTATAAATGTGGGGTTCAGATTTGGTATATGATTTCGGAAAGTGCATGTTGTGGTATCAGTCAAAAGAGAAATGGATTCATGAATGGTTGACATGAGAGATAGGTTCGGCATATTGCGTGTTTCAGTTGTCGTGGGCAGTATATGAAGGTGTTGGAATAAGACTTTAGCTAATGAAAAAGGTATTTGTTTTAATATTTGGTTATTGTGGCCAATTGTTTTGAATAGATGCCATCGTCTTGAGTGTTTGGGTTGTGTAGTATAACATATGATCTCACGTGGAGTGGCAAGTATGTGATATTACAGTTGGTTTGGGTTTATTCTGAGTATAAATGTGGGGTTCAGATTTGGTATATGATTTCGGAAAGTGCAATGTGGTTTATGGTTTAGATGGACTGTGAAATTCCAGCTATATTGTGTTATCAGACTTATGTGAGATAAGGTGACGTAGGATCACCCCGAGTATATGCTTGGTAAGGTCATTTTGCTATTGGGTTGCTTTTAGTACAACTCTAAGTCGCTCGAGGACGAGCATTTGCTTAAGTTGGGAAGAATGTGACAACCTGACCCGTCATCACGTGAGTTACCTCCCAGTTTACCCCTTATTGTGTTGCATCATGGTTTTATATCAGTGTTAGAGTTGATCGGGTATAAGTGAATTGGTTTTGGTTAAAAATAAGGCATATAGCCTCGTAGAAGGAAGCTTATTTTAGAAAAGTCAACTGGAGGTTGACTATGTGGTTAGAAGGCTTGGATGTGAATTCCAGTTATTCGGATAGCTTCGGGGGATGATTTATGACTCGAGAGAGACAAAATTTAATTTGGAGGTCCGGTGTAGAAATAGGCTTGAATTGACGAAGTTAGAATTTTGGCAAAATCCAGTTGATGGGTGAGATTTTGATCCGGGAGTCGGAATGGAATTCTGAGAGTTGCAGTAGCTTCGTTGGGTGATTTTAGATATGTCTGCAAATTTTCAGGCCATTCAGAGGTTGTTTGGTTGGGTTTTGGATTGAATGTTAGTTTCGGAAGTTATAGTTGAAACTTAGGCTTGAATCCGTCATGGTTTGATGAATTATGTGTTTATGGATGTGTTTTTATGATAGGGACAAGTTCGTATGGGGTTATTGGATATGTTGGCATGTTTGGTTGAGGTCCCGAGGGCCTCAGGGTGATTTCGGGATTTCAAACATATCATTTTTGCATGGCTAAGGGATCAAATTTTGCTGTCATAATATTGCAGAGTTCTTACTCTATGCGATCGCATAGGGTGTATTGCGATCGCATAGGAGGTCTTGGAAAGGGGTGCTGATTTGTTTTGTGCGATCGCGTAAGGAGAGTGCGATCGCATAAGGTTGGATGATTTGTCTCCGCGATCGCTTTAGTGGTACTGTGATCACATATGAGGATTTTTGGCCAGTTGGATTTTGTGCTATGCAATCGCAACAGTGGTGATGCGATCGCATAGAAGGATTTCCTGGGCGGACAAAAGCGTTTAAAAACATTTCACTCGCGAGCAAAACTCATTTACCTCCATTGTTGGGCACCTTTTGGAGCTTTTGGATGAGGGATAAAAAAGATTCAATCTAGGATTTGATTGGAGGTAAGATTTATGAACTATTATGTGATATTATTGAAGATTCATCCAATTAATCTCTGAAATTGGGTATAAGATTGAAGAAACTAGGACTTGGTATTTGCTATGTAAAATTGGGATTTCGTGGCTCATTTGAACTCCGATTTTTAAAATTTTTATATGTAATAACTCGTGGCGAGACGAGGATTCCGAAAATGTCAGTTTCATAATTTTTTGAGAAGCAGGCCCGGGGCTCAGGTTTTTCTAGTTTCGATATTTTTCTTATATTTTGATTGTCTTCGACTAGGTGTTGTTCCATTACCCTATTATGATATATTTATACTAATTTTGGCTAGTTTCGACGCGCGTGGAGGCCGATTTGAGGAGAAAAATCATCGTGGGCTAGAGTTTTCGCCGGATCGAGGTGGGTAATACCTGTAAATGATGTCCCAAGGGTTTGAAAATCCTGGACTTGCACATCATAGTGCTGTATTGAGGTGACTTGCACGCCGGATAATGGGCGTGAGGTAGAGCACCATTGGGAATTATGACTTGGTCCGTCCCACTTAACAAAAACACTGCCTAATTGCTTGAAATTGAATTGACACCCTAATAAAGATATTAATTATCATGAACTGGACTGATTATCATGTTTTGGGCTTCGTGCTGAATATTTGAATCCTTCATGGATTGGTATCACTGTCTTGGCAATACTGTGCATATTTTCATCTCAGTCTAAGGTTTTAAAATGGTATTTTGCTACTCAACATTTTTATAGGATTTGAAAACTTAAGCAAGGCTTTGATGACATTTTAGCTGTGAGCTGTTATGATACTGTTGCCCAAAGGGCTTATGTGCATTCATGACTATGCATGGATCGGGCTGCACGCCGTAGCTGGAGTGATATTGATATTGCGCTTGGGCTGTAGGAGCCCCTCCGGAGTCTGAACCTCCACAGTGAGTGCGGGCTAAATGGATCGGGATGTACGCCACAACATCATGTGCATTGCATTGCATTCATGCATTGTCTTTACTTGTACTACGTGACATGATATTTAGCACTCATATATTACTGCATACATGTGTTATTTGCCTTATTGATCAGATACCCTGGTGGAAATTGTTAAGGAGTGCTGAGTAAGGGGTTGACTTGAGTGCCGACATGCACAAATTAATGTTGTACCCAGATATTGAGCTGTTAAACAAAAAAAAAAGAAATAGATGTTAAAAAGAGATTTCAAATTCTACTTAGAGATGTTAAAAAGGAATACTATGAAAGTGTACTGCAGTTTAAAAGATGATTATGTATTTTATAGCATGAGATAGTGCTTTGTCTGGTTTTCTTTTTTTCAGCATTATTTACTTTTATGACCGCTGAGTTGGAAGTACTCACTCGACTCCCTACACCATGTGTGCAGATTCAGGTATTTGAAAGCTCAGC
>JASVEL010005115.1:0-86707 GCA_032618575.1 Nicotiana noctiflora | reverse complement strand
TTATGTGCCCTGATCTATAAATATTATTGTTAAGCTGTTTCAAGTATACTTAAATTTTTTTATTTTTTGGCTGGTAGGGAGCACTGCTTCTCACATTCACAGCAGCAATTGATACATTGAGACCTCAAAAATGCGGTTATGGTTCGGACGAGTGCAGCAATGCATCAACGTCCCAACTTACATTCTTATATGCAGCTCTAGCGCTAGCATATTTGGGCAACGGGGGTACGCGTTTCACTATCGGATCAATGGGAGCAAACCAATTCCAGAAGCCAAAACATCAAGCAATTTTCTTCAACTGGTATACTTTCGCGCTCTACACATCCAATGTCATTGGCAGCACAGTCCTTTTATACATTGAGGACAATGTTAGTTGGGTACTGGGGTTCGCCATTTGTGTCGCGTTCAACATTCTTGGCTTGACTATTCTCTTGTCTGGCCAACGTTTGTATCGCCATATTGAGACACAACATGAAAGCCCCTTTGTCAGTTTGGCTCAGGTCGTCGTTGCTGCCATTAGGAAGAAACCATTCTCTTTAGGAGGTGAAGATTATTACCACGGCACGAAATCACAGGACAGTGCTACAAGAACCGACTTCCCAAAACCTTCCAAATTCTTCAGGTAAGAATACTCTTCCCAAACATATGGTTCAAAGTATATCAAGTAGTAGCACGTAGAGGGGGACCCATGTGTACGAGTGTGGGGTCACCGGACCCCGTAAACTTCGGATGAAATCCTCTATATATATATACGTGTATACCTTAAAAATAGTTGATTTAAAGTAGTTGGCATCCTGAACACTAAAAACATTTAGGGGGCATTGGTTGAGCAGAATAATGTGCCCCCGTCGCGTAAAAATTTAGGGTCCACCTCTGGTAGCACGGGTGGATCGTAGCTACATGATCTGATATGGGTTCAATTTGATCCCTATTGTTAGAACATTATAATGTAGGAGTAGGTTCGGTTGGACCCCCTGACATAAAGGTAGCTTTGTAAGATTTAAGTTGTAGGTTTGAATCTCAGGCATGACATTCCTGCATATTTTTGAATCCTATTTTAAGAAATCCTGGTTCCGCTACTCAGTGGTAGTCAAGTACGTAATCAAAATTTAGTGGCTTGGCCCTTAAGATTCAAGTGAAATGATTTTCAAACGAGAAGCGGATAGAATTTGCTAATTTTATGTCTTAATACTTAATAGGTTCCTGAACAGGGCGGCTTTGGTCACGGAAGGAGATAAGAAACAGGATGGCCTCATTGCTGAGCCTTGGAAACTATGTACAGTGCAACAAGTGGAAGATCTCAAAATATTGATAAAACTCTTTCCACTATGGACTACTGGTTTGTTTCTCTACACCCCACTAGTCATACAAGCCAGTGTAGCAATCCTCCAAGCTCTAAAAATGGATCGACGTTTCGGATCACATTTCAAAATCCCAGCTGGTTCTGTTGTAGTCTTTACATTGATCTCCACATGCATAACCATTACCTTCACGGACCGAGTCCTATTCCCTTTGTTGAATAGATGCATTCGTAGCTCTCTAACACCACTTCGACGGGTTGGGATAGGCCACTTGCTAACGGTCGTTAGCATGGCCTTATCCGCCCTGGTCGAGTCAAAGAGGATAAAAATTGTGAAATCTCACCATCAAAACAATGTTGTAGCTCCAATGTCCGTATTCTGGTTGGCGCCACAGCTAGCAATTACAGGCATAGGGCTAGCTTTCCACTCTCCAGGATATGCGGGATTTTATTACCAAGAATTTCCATCATCCCTGAAAAGCACATCTACGGCAGTCGTGGCGGTTTTTGTGGGCGCAGCATTTTATTTAGGGAACGGGGTGATGGACTTGGTTCAAAGCGTGACAGGATGGTTGCCGGAGAATATTGATAATGGTAGGTTGGATAATGTTTTCTGGGTGGTATGTGTTTTAGGGGCTGGGAATTGTGTGTATTACCTAGTATGTGCTTCATTGTACAAGTATAAAAATGTTGGCCAGGAATTAAGTGATTGTATTGACAAAATAGATAGCAATTAGCACAAATGAAATATGTTCAGATTCATGTAAAATTGAACAAGCAGTTCATGACCCTTTAAGGTATAAAACAATTAGTTGATGCATTTGTATCGGTTTAATTGTGGGATCAATATATAAGTAATTAGAAAATGTGAATATGAAGGTATGAGTAATATAAAAAGCACATGTTATACATTTAGAGATTTAATGTGAATATCAAGGTATGAGTAAACTCCATTAGTAAGGCAGATTTGTGTTATACTTCAAGGTTTCTGCTTTCATTTATTTCAATTATAAAAAAAAAATTATCAAGAATGAAATAAGTCAGCTTAAATACATGAGCAGAAAAAAATTACCAAATAGAGACCACAAGACAAATCAACAAGGTAAAATGTCGCTGAATGTCGATTCTAAGTCGTAGCTGTTTGTGATGCCTTTTTCAGATTGTTTTCTTTTTTGAAGATGACAATACCATTGTAGCTGTCGCGCGTCATTTTCTAGTGATTAAATTTGGTTAAAATAACCATAGGATCAGCAGGTGAAGGAAATTTAAACTTGAAGAACGATCAAATAGTTAAAAACCATGCTTTTCCAGTTTGAAATACGAGTCTCTTTTGGTCTGAAATACAATATGAAACAGGTAGTTTACCCATCAACAAATGAGATGACAGGTTTTTCATCTTGCTTAGAAAAATACCATTCAATTGAAGTTGGATACACTAATAAAGCTTGATCCTTTTCTTTTTCTTTTTTTCTTCCCTGGAAAAAATTCTCGATTCCCTGAAAATTCTTGTAAGTAATATTTCTTTATTCTTTTCTAAACATAAAAAAATAAAATAAAATAAATACTTTAATTTCATTTAAAATAAATGGTCACGATTTCTAATTTAAACACGAAAGTTATCGATATTACTTTACACGAACGTAACAAAGACAAAAGAGCCAACTAAATGAACAGGGTGGCCTATAAAATCAGTGACGTCCTACATAAAGTTGCTTGCTTATAAAAACTTGAAACTCCATATCCAAAAAGAAGAAATATCACTGCTATTAAATAGACTAATTCCAATGGATAATTCAGCCAGTTCTGATGATGAAAGAGCAAGACTCTCCTCTTCAGACAGCCGCAAAAATAGTGGCTGGATAACCTTCCCCTTAATGATTGGTCTGTTTTTTTTCTTTTCGTTTTTCTTGACACTTTATTGTTAGTCGTTAGATTCATTTTGGTCCTGTGTTATATCCATAATTAGCAACTGGAGTTGTCGTTCAAAAATCGCCATAATTTCAAAAGTTATCGAAATTTAGCTATTTTTCATGTAAAGATAAATCTTAACGAAAATAATATTCGAAATTCGGAAAATACTCCAGTATATATACTGGAGTTCCAGCAAAGTATACTGACTGGAACTTCAGTATACTTTGTTGGAAATTATACTAGAGCCAGCAAAGTATACTGGTCTAGCATAATATGCTGGAAGTTCATACACAGGTGCACCAAACTTTAGTATATTATGCTAATCCGGTCTCTGTTAAAACAAAATAGTGGTTATTTTTCAATAATTTGGCAAACGCTGACTATTTTTGAATGACCAATACGAAAACTGGTTACCCCGTACTATTTTAACTATAGTGCTTCAACGAACGATAGGGCTTGCTTTTAATATCTTAAATACTGGAAATTGAAAATTAGAACAGAAAGAGTGAAAGCTAGAAATTTCAAACTACAGTCTACGTAACAAAGATCGGATACTAATTTTTGTATTTTAACAATTCTGAATGTGTTAATTCCCAAAATTAAGCAGGAACAATGGCTTGCTTGACATTAGCTACAGGAGGATGGGTTAGCAACCTGATTGTTTATCTGATACAAGAATTCAACATGAAGAGCATCCCCGCTGCTAAAGTATATAATGTGGCGAATGGTTGCATCACCATTTTCCCCATTCTCGCAGGAATCATTGCTGACTCCTTTCTTGCTTGTTTTTCTGTCATTTGGATTTCTACCCTTCTCTCTGCTCTGGTAAAACTAATTCCTTTTCATTAGATTCCATCTTCTTGCCTTCCAGATCTTATTAAACATAGACACACACAAAAAAAAGTCCAACTTAGAGTAAATTTCTTTGCAATTGCAGGGTATATTGCTTCTAGTATTCACAGCAGCCATTGACAAATTAAGACCGCCGGTATGTGATGATGGCTCCAATGCCTGTATAAACCCATCAACAACTCAATATGCTTTCTTATATATTGCTCTTGCTCTAGCATCGCCTTAGCCATTTTTCTATCTGGGATGCGTTCGTATCGCCATGTTAAGGAACAAGAAGGCAGCCCTTTTATCAATATGGCTCGTGTTGTTGTCGCAGCCATTCAGAAACGGAAAATCCCCCTGTTTGAGCAAAGTCACCATTACTATCATGATCCAAGTGATAAACACAAAAATATGGCTTCCCCTACTCCTACCTTCAAGTAAAACCTCTATATTAACTCTTTCTTGTGTTTGAGCTACTACTCATGCTCAAGGGCGGATCTAGGACAGGTTATGTGAATTCAACTGAACTTATTACTTTTGATTCGAACTATGTTTACATATAATAAGATCACAATCATCCCAAATCCACTGACTCTGGCACTTAGATTCGCCTCTGCTCATACTAGCTTGCTAATGAAGCTCTCTTATATAGGTTCCTCAACCGAGCAGCCTTCATCACTGTGGGAGACATTAAATCAGATGGCTCCATTCAGAATACCTGGAAAAGAGTGCATATTTAGGTATATTGTTGAACAACACCACACCTAGGTTATTGGAGGAATCTATAACTTTAGGCGTAAAGACGGGATTAGGAATAACAAAGTCTTGGGTGCAATCTAAAGTGAACTATTTAAATTAAAGCTAGCTAGGGTAGCTTAGGAGAGTGCACTAGTAAATTATTGTAATTGCTCGAGAGGGTTATAGTACGAATAGCGATCATGATTGATAGAATATATTGACAATTTGTATGAGCATAAACGGAAATTCTTTCTTTTAATTGTTGGATTCCAGAGTAATTCAAATATGACCAACTTTCCTTGGTTAATTATCTTTGATGACTAAAAATTGCACTCTTCTTCTGTTTTATAGCCGTGATGTCTAGATCAACTTGTGCACGTCGAAACACAAGGAGAAAGTCCATGAGGAGTGGAATCATTTTGAAGTTGTTGCTGACAAAGAACGGAATTATTAATTGCCATTGCCAAAACTTCAAGATTCTTATGAAGTCAAATTTTTCTACATTTTTGCAATATTTTGGACGGTTGTTGATTGCATTGGTATGACTGAGAATCCAATTGAGTGACTCAGGATTCCCGAGCAACCTCTGGCATCGCAAAGTAGCATCAGTCAAATTCAGCATCTAAATAAACTAATCAAAACTAGACTTCGATATTGGCGATGTAAACGAATCAAACTAGTACAGGTTAAATATGTAGTATATTGTGTAGAGCAAGTGAATTATTTGGCTGGGCATTATTTAATGCACCGCACAGTTGCCACTAAGCTGAAGTCAGCACACCATGCTTACACTTTGCTCGCAAAACAATGGATTATTTCTGTCTCAGGTTACCTATAAGGTATATTCCACCCTCTCTTCGATGTGTAAGACACAACTGTGAGCCATCAGATATTGCTCTTCGGTTTTCAAGGCATGGGCAGCACATAAGATGTTCCCTGCAACTTTAATAAATTGGACGTAGTTAGTCATAGTTTCCACAGTAAAGAATACAGCATTTCACAGCTTCAACAAATTGATGAGATTGTGAGCTTCTGCAGTTCAATGGAGACATTGCTCAGTGGTATGTTTGTTATGTCTCATTTTCCATTGATTTTCGAGAAATGTTGGTCAGCAGAGAGCATGGGCTTTCTGATAGTATGAAGAGTATTGTAGATGTTTCAGCAGTGGGGTTTTTTTCAGCAAGATTCCCAGAGAGGGCCAAAATTTGGTAGACAAGATGGCTCAGGTACCTGGTGGATCTTATCAGAATGTCTTTATCATTGGCTCAGTTGGTACACTCAGAACTCAATCCATCCAACACCTAGAGGAGAACGTGGAAATTCCTTTATTGACACAAATGAGCATCCTGACAAAGAAGGTGGAAGAATCGGGAGTCAAGCAAGCAAGTTCATATTGTAGATACTACCAATGAGGGTTTATGCACATCTTGCACAGCCAACCCATAGTAATCCATGGCTCGCAGAGACACATACATGAGGAGTTTGGAATCTATGCAGTAAATTATGGAGGCAGAGACAAGTAATCAGCCGGGCATGTGCCTATAGTAATACATGTCTACCAAACTGCATGTAATAGGTATAGCTACTCATTAATATACTCTAGACCTCATAATAAGAATAGGATATCATCTAATTTCCAATTAAGATGGGTAGATTGGGTTACAGTAGGCCAAGCATGGCGTTAGGGGTAATAAATGCTGTGCTCAATGAAAGAATAGATGTATATGATGCAGCTATAAAGCAGTGATACTGAGATGTGGTAGAGATCTTGATGCTGGGTAAGTATATATAAATATTTATATATAAAATAGACACTTCATTTCCAAGGTTTATCAACTGATAGCTACGCTTGACAGGTGCACCGCCCAGCAAGAGCTGTGTACAGCATGTGTGTTTATAGAGACGTGGAGAAAGTAGTCAACTGTAGAGAGAGCAAGGCAGGTGATGGAGAATGAAAAGTCCCAAGGACAAGGCGTCTTTCCACTACTATAACAAAGTGCTTGGTTGTTGCCAGGTGCATAAATACAAGTTTCTGATATGTTTCAAGTAAATCTAGGTAAACATTCTCTTAATTGAAGCTTAAAGAAATGCTCGGGTATGCTAAGATGATGAAAATTTGAGATGTCGTGTAGTTTGATTTAAACATGTTACCGTGTACTGTATTTCATTCGATCTGTAGCTATCATTTCCATGTACTATAGGAATTATGCCTTTAGGTATTGTGTGATTTGGGGGCAAGTATTAGCCCATTAAGAAGATGCAGAAGCAGACAGAGCTGCCTACGTTGGTTACAGCTTGTAGTGCTAAAAGATTAGGGATACGTTTATCTGTGTAGGAAGTTCGTGCTTGCCGATTTTGTGATTCTTTGATTGCAGCACGAGGAAATTCTAGTAACTTATGGTGGCTCATCATTTGGGGTATATGCCTCTACCGACCGTGAGATCAACCAAGATGAGGATGAAGGAGATCAGTATTAATGTGCAAATCCATGAGGCTGCTCCGTGAATTGCCTACTGATGCGATTAATCGAGACACACGAATAGTCACCATCAAGACCCACTTCGAAAGTAATTCCTAATGAACTTAGAAGAGGTAAATGGTGAAAGTCTAGAAGAATGGGTATCTCTGAGGCAGGGCTTGAATTCGAGCTCATATTTAGAGAAGCTCAGTATTTTCATTCATAGGTATTGTCAGTTTTATTTAATCACTATTTCGTATGAATTTCAGAGTCTTAACTCCACTTTATCTGTTATTATTTCATCTAGTTTGCTAGATGTGTGTGCTCAAAAGGTTACAGTACTAGCAGGGAGCGCTATCGGTTGGGACTTCACGGCATATATATGTGGACACCTTTATATCGACGCATACTGTGGCACAACCTTCCAAGAAAGCAGAAAAGGTTGAACTCCGAATATGAACGATATGGTGAAAGAAAGTGTTAGACACGGTATCCTGCAAGCTTCACCCTCTCAATCGTATTATTTCACGTAGTGACATGGCATGATTTAAGGCGTGGGATCATTCAGCTTCGTGTATATAGTAGATGTAGTTGCAAATTATATTAGCAACTGCATGACACTATTTACCTGCTTATGGCCTAAAATGTCAAAAAATACAAATAAATTATAAAATTTTAAAAAATACAAAATATAGTTAGAAAGAATCTCTCGACAGATTCATTGCAGACAGCATTTTCAGGTGCCAGCTCCACGTAGGAATTTTCTCCTTTTTATTTTCTTCTAGGTAGTCTCCTTCTTTGACCACGAAAAAAGCCTGTTTTATGTCATGGACTAGGTCCACGCCGTGACGGGGCTTCAAGCAAGCCAGCCTGACCCATATCAACCACGGAGCTAGAAGCCTTTGAATTCCATTTGCTAGGCCCACCCAAGAAATAATACCGATATATATGGTCTAAAATAGTCCCATAATATATCAACTCTCATAGACCAAGGGGCAAGAATCATTTGTTTACTTCCAACAGAGTGTATAAAGGTTTACAAAATACTAGCGAGTGAATACGTCTCGCGGAGCTTCGCAAGAATCTTCGCATATCCCTACAGTATTCAAGCATTGTTTACTGGATGGTGAGGTAAATTCGATTACGCATTATAAGTGTGAGTAAATGAGTATTGCTGTGACTCAGCTGTATTAAATAGTAGGTATTGAATATTGGCATAAGAAATTCAGAATTAAAGCACTATGTAACAGCACATTTCCCGCCATAGAATTTCACCTCCGTATTCGTTCCAACAAATACTAATAAATAGTATACTGTTTTAAGTAGATAAAAAATGTGACAGTATGATTGGCATGGCAGAATTTAATTCCAATTTTGGGTACTGCAAACTTAGACTCGAGGTCTGCCTAAGCACATTCATAGAGATATACTTTTCTGCGTGTGTCCGATCCAACATAGGCATCTGCAAGGTAAATGCTGACCCACTATACTAGTCAGCTTAATATGTAGATAGATAGTTGCTATTTCAGTGTATTTTGAGCTTCTTTTATCATTTTTTCAAGCTGGGAAATAAGAATATCAAAACCTGTTTAAATTGGTGATGATAATAAAATAGCTATGATTCAGTAAACTAGTCTATATGAGCTACATTCGCTGGATCCATAATCGGGCTCACGGCCTGCCAACCGTTTCAGTTAGTTTTGTAATTTCTATTTTTTTGCTACCATTACAATATATATATATATATAATATTCGAGAGTGAGGTTCGATTTAGATACACAGACAATAGTTGGACTATTATATATAGTTCTGGTTTCATGATTGACTCCGCACTTCAGCAGAACTGCTTATATGTTGTTACTAACAAGTATATAATATGCATACAATATCACCCATTTATTACTCACTAATATTTTAAGGATGATACAGACAGAAAGATGACTCGATTAAATACAATAATCACTACGGTCAGCACATAACCCACTTCAATTTATTAGAAATTTATACCACAATTTCAAGTTAAAAACTCTATTCGGCCCACCGCTCGAAAATTCCAAAATTAAAGGGGCACCAACGCTGATCCTTATTCTACATGAACTGCATATAAAAATTTATCGGAATCGAGTTTACCCCAAACGAAAAATCCCGCTTAGGCTACATTTTCAAGATTTCAACCCAATTTCATGAAGATTGATGTTGATGTTTTTTGAGTCAAGAATTTTACCTCCGACGGTGATTTTCTCGGTTTTCTCTCCTAGGGCTCAAATGTGCTTTAAGGATAACCGTATCCGTTGATTAAATGTCGCTAGAATTAGCAGTTACAGGTTTACGCTAAGCCATGGATGAATAGTCTTCATTTCCATTTCTGCGACGCTGAATGCTGGCCACGCTGTTCGCTGAAGCGCCATTTTCTGCATTTCGCTGATGCGACAAGATCCCACGCTGCTCAAGGGATGTTAAACTCCTAGGATACTAATTCGATTTTTCGCTTCGCGATGACCTCCCACGCTGGCAATTTCCTACGCATCTACGCCAATTTTCTTCCCGCTACAACATGCACAACAAAAAGCACTTCAACGCGTACGTCATATCGAACGCCAAGGTTTATAACTGGGGTAGTAACCCATTTCCGCAGAATTTTCCAAGTTCTAGTCAATTGTCCGGTCCATCCCGAGGTCAGACCCCAACGAAAGCCACCAACAGACCCCAAAACATGATATGGACTTGTTCCAATCATAAAAACATCACAAACACAAATTGCTCAATTAACCACGGATTCAAGCCTACATTTCTTAAAAACTTTCAAAACTAACATTCACCCCAAAACCCGATCAAATGACCGAAAAATTTGCAGACACATCCAAAATCACATTAACGAGGGCCAATCTTAAAATTCCCACTCACTCGGACAAAAATGCATCATTTACCATCCGATGCATACAAAATTCAACATTCAAGAATCTCGCTTAAACTACACGGACTCGGTCTAATTCCGACAGTTTTCTTAGTCATCCCCTCGGTTAGTCAAATCAGAAACTGTTCAATCATTTGGTTCAATAGTCAATCCTTGGTTGACTTTCATATTCAAGCTTCTTTCAAACATGCTATTTGTTTTACTAATCCAAATCACTTCCTAACTCACCCAATAGATTTTAACACTGATATAAAAGCATAATATATGAAGTGGGTAATCGGGTGGTGAATTCCCCGGCTCGGGTCGCTACATTCTCCCCAACTTAACAAACGCTCGGTCCGCGAGCTGGCTAAGAAACATTCGAGGCATCAAATCAAGTGTGGGATTATTCAGCTCGATTTCTTCGGGTTCCAGTGCTTTTCCACGGATCTTATCTCTCCATCGCATTCCACCGAGGTTTGTCCTAGATCTCAAATTTACGAATTGCCGACTCCAAATGTATTTTCATCGGGTTCCACATCAGTCAAATCCCATCTAAGGTAGAGTTGAAATCCAGACATGAGACACTGGTCTCCGAGCCATTTCCGGAAAGATAGATATATAATAATCAAGGAACTCCCCGGGACAAATCAGGCAAAGAAAGATATGTTTTACCTCCCCAACTTTTCCTAAGCACTAAAGGTTCAATACCTTTGGGTTTCAACTCTTCATCCTCATAACACTTAGCTTTCAGCCATCATCTTCCACCTATCGAATTGTCACACTTGATCTTCGCTCGCATTTTCAATGCTGAATAGCCGTGCGAGTCTCCGACCACCTTCACGCATCTAAGTATCTTGGACTTCAATCTTCTGCATCGGCTTCTCAACCACCACCGAGATTTGCCACCGCCTCCCATATGTTTTTCATACGGCGGCCAGCTCGGTTGCCGGATCATAGCTATTATTGTAAGCAAACTCGCTAAAGGCAATTAGCCCATACACAAATAATGACAATAGCATGGCATCCTCTACACTGAATAGCATTGCACGTTTATCCGCCGTGGATGAAATGCCGTGCTTCAATCTCTACTACAATTCCAACTCTCGCTGAAGGCCTCTGCACCGGTAGATGCGGAATCGGTAATTGCTCATATAATCGAGAACTCATGTAATTCATCTATCTACGATGATTTTCAGCAATCCGCTCGTGTATAGACATTGGATGAAAGGAATAAACTTCCCCGCTGCCCGAGGGAGCCCACTAACAAAAGTCCATAGTTGTTTTTCCACTCTATCAATACTCATTGTGTCTTCGATGTAGCTGAAGTGATTGTTACATGGTTACTAATATCTTCTTTCATCTTTTTTTCCAATGGGGCCGCTGCTAGTCTTGGTCTTTATTATAGTTTCCCTGATTTTATTGAATACCGCTGGCGCGTGCCTTCCTCTAATATCAACTCAATTTTAGTGTTAAGCCTAATATTAAGTACGCATATCATGTTTCGCATTTTAATACACATGCTGTTACTATATCAATGGTGACATTCTAGCATTGTCGAGGTTTAAATTTGTTCCTAAGGATTAGCAATCGCTGATCATATCATGCCATTTATCATATTTAATACATATAACATAGTTGGTACTTCATTTAAAGGCTCTGAAAATTCACTAGATATTAGTACCTCGATTATATGTTGTTTCTCCTCGCCTACAGGTTGCTCCCCATATTCCCCCCCCCTCATATCGGGCCACCATTGCCTTAATGGGATGATATATTATGTTGATAATATAACTTAATCAATGTTTGTTCTTCTTCGCCGTCTCAAATTAAGTATCTTCGCTTAACAGTGGAGATTGCATGGTATACACTACAGACACACCGCAGAGGTTTCCAAGGCATATCAGCGCTAAGCTCAAGTCAAGGAAATAGATAAATTTTCATAAAGCACCGCCAGAGGCATATACCCGCATCAACACAATAAATAATCCCCACAGGCATCATTAAACGGTATATGAATTCGAAGCTGATGGCTAACATCGGAGTTGTATCAGTTTAAAATCCAGCTGGGTTTTCTCCTCGCATTTTCATCCACACCACATGAATGGGTGCATTCTCTCAAGCCACTTAATAATGAAATAGTTTAATGGATGAAATTGAATTTAAACTCATGAGTAATTATCACAGCTAAGCTACGCGAGGCTGCACTTTTCGCATCGCTTCTATCTTTTTCAATACCACCCCAATATTATCATGGTGACACCATTATTCATAAAAATATATGGATTGAGTTAGCACTTGGAGAATTTATATATACTTTTCCTCATCTTCAGAATATTGGCCATATTAAATTGCTGAAGAGCATGTTCTTCCCGGACAGACCCAATGTCATCAATGAACACAACACAAATGAATCAGCTGGCATCATTGTCTTCATCAGATGATAATGCTGCCGGGGGAAAATTGCTCGCCTAGCATTATCATACAAGAGTCTCATAACACTCATATCCGGCTCCCCGAATGCTCTCATACATATTCGAGTTTATCTTCGAAACTCGCATTATTCGAACGAAGATCGATCTTAGAAAACCACTGCACGGACCAAACAAATATTTATGCGCGTGGTATATTAAATTTTCAATTCACTTTATCTCAATCTGCCTATAATCAATACATACATCCGCATGGAAACTCATCTTTCTTTTAACAATGTAGATACATTTCCATGGAGACATATTAGGCAAAATGAAACCTATTCCAGTAGGCTCTCTTGAAACTCGTTCTTTCATTTTCAACTACTGTGCTATCTGATATGTTTTGTTTAAATGAGAGAGCCGAGGCCGCACCAGGTTACGTTAAAATGCTGCCAATGCAGATGCCTGCAAATACAGGGAAGTCCCTCACAAAGTACAAATTCCCACATCTTCCACAATGATAAATTGCCCCTTTTCAAATATTTCTCTATTTTAAGCATAACATGGAGAACCCGCCACCTTCAACTGGTGAAATACAGAATGGCACCTAGTCTTAGCATGACAGTCCAATAAATATAGCATGGCACGTGAGATAACTACCCATACCTAATATAACATTGTCTTACTCATGGCCTAACAATAACAAACTGCCAGTCTCTGCCTAATACAACAATCAGATTACCCACGGGGTGGATACATGAACAGGTAAATCAGCCACACGAGTATCTGTGATGTGCAAATCTAGCAGGGACATGGGCAGGGATCTCAAATAAATAGAACAGGTATCTGCTGGTTGCATGTAAATGATACTCAATCACAGATGCATCACGCTCAGCTGTAAGTGTATAGAACTGTGCTCTGGCCTACTGCATCTTCTCAATTCCACGAAGATCACTTATTTCTACCAATGTAGATGGTGGCCAAGAGGAATGGCTGACCCTTCGCTCGCTTACAGAAGGACAATGTCTCCATGTGGTTAAATTGGCCACACATGTACCTGGTGCTGGAGAAGTAGGTGCTGCACTTCTTAGGCCGGGAGGCACAAGTGATGACACCTCGCTGAGTCCCGACAGAATTTCCGCTTCAAGGCTCGAATGGTAAGGTCTGGATGAAGTGGCTCTGCCTCTGCTTCGGAATGCCCTCTAGATGGAAGCACCATCTACTGCCAGAACCAATGAGGTTTCTGCCTTCCTGCTCTTCTTCCTCGTATGACGCATCCGCCCAATGGAGCGTGTTATATTTACTGTTTCAAATGAGCTGACTTTGCTCAGTTGTCATAGCACACGGACAGTAGCCGGGTGTTATCAATGAACCTTCTGATCCTCCTCTATCAGTGGGGACACCATGTGGCATGTTTACAATCATGGAATCTAAGCTCACACCGAGTCACAGACATACGCCTGGTCGGCTATTTAGCCTTCAAGGATTTGCAGAGCCGTGTATATATTTTCTGGTAGAGAACCGTTGCCATGTGAGGTGTTGCTCTAGTATAGCCTAATGCCTTCAAACTCCTTCCCACTAATGCGGGACCAAAGGAATGGAATGTAGTAAATGTCCTCCACTACACAAATACTACAAGATCTTCGACACTTATCCAAGAAATTAACGCCACCGAAATGGGTGGCTGAAGTCTACTGCACTTCAAGCACATGTTGCCATCGGATTATAACCTGAATTATAAGGCTCTGGAGCTGGAAGGTGTCTGAGAGCACCGGTGCACCACTGAAGCACCGCCCGGTGTTTGAAGTCTCGAACAATCGGGGTCAGCAAGGCACGCAGGGTCGCCGCACACTTCGACGTTACAGAGTGGTAGCTGAAACTACTTGAAGAAGACTGAACACACTGATACATCTGAGCAAGAGTTCAAGACCAAGAAGGGCCACAGATCGCCACCGGGATCGCCGGAACATCACCACTCGGGCCGCTCCCGGACCGATGGGTACGTTCTCAGCTCGCCCTATTCCTAGGATGAGTTCCACGACCCCAACAGGTGGGAAATGGAGGTCGCCACATCTGTCTCGGATGCTGCGCCATTTCTCCGAAGGAGAGAATAGAATATAGTTCAGTTCTCAAAACAACAAGATCGCACGAAGAGTTCAAGAAAGTTCGAGGTTTTCCTAAAGGTTCGCAGTTCTCCCGAGGAGGCACAGGGTGTCTGCAGGATCCATACTAACTGTGGCTCAAGACTTCATGAGGCCTTGCAGTTCCAGGCTTTGATACACTTAATACATTCTTAACCAGATGGCGCCTTTCAAACACCATTGCTATTGTTTCCCTCGACTGTCCATATTCAACCAGTTTTCTAACCTAGCTAAAATTAATTCAAGCACAGCGATATTAAAACGGGGAACCAAACTTCCATAACATCAACTCCTTATTAGACAAAGGGTCAAGAATTATGAGTTTTCCACCGAACATGAGTGTATAGCAGCCACAGGCAGAAAGAAATGTTAATACAAAATCAAAGATAGTAGGAAGTGAATACAATCCCAAGTGGACTTCTGCATTAAATTCAGAACTTACATACGTTTTCAAGACAATTTAATGTGGACACCGCTGAAGAGGTAACATTCCGCACATTGCGTGTGAGTAAAATGAGTAATGCTACAAACAGGAAAAAACAAGACAGTTACAAACTGTAATAAAGCATCTATGTAAAGAGGAATAAGCACAGAATTAATCTCTACTGCATTCTCCCACCAAATACTAATAAATAGTATAACAGCTAAAAGTAGCATGTATGTATGTATGTAATGTATATATATCGTTACGTGTTGCCTAACCTACTTTGGGTAGCCTGGCAGGTTATCGGTAGTCTAGGATTTTGTTGTCAGCACACTATAGAGATTCCCGTGCGTGTAGCCCGATCTGTCATAGACGTTGCCGTGCGTGTGTTTCGATCTATTTGCCCAGTCATTTATGTAGATATGTTTTCGCAGTTAAAGTGTTTTATTTTATCATTTTTTCGTTAGAAAACAGCATTAATAATTTTAGAGATTTGGAATTGGCATGATAACAAAAGTAACGGACTAGTAGTAACTAGCATGTCTATATGATAAGAAGAATATCCCCGGATCCAATAATTTGGCTCATCGGCCCACATAGAGACAACCGCATTGTAATGCTGCCAGAAGGTTGCCATTATAATATATATATATATATATACTCATCCGGGAGTAGTGAGGTTCGACGTTTAGGAATGTTAATAATATAAAGTATTGTCAGGCAATTAATATATAAACATATTTGCATCTCGCGTTTATATACAGTTACAGTTAGAAGTACGGGTTTTTGAATCAATAACAATTATCTATATTAATTTTCAATATGCGCGATTACTACTCGCAATGCTTGCCACGAGAATAAGTTCAAGACGCGACCTGACTAAATACAATAATCATAATTACGGTCGTTAAATATAACCCCCTATAGAAACTCGCATAATTACTAAACCCCGACGCGGCCTGTCGTCGTAGGCCTGGTAAAGTATTCAACGCAAATCCTTAATCTCATTGTCCGCGTATACCCTATCGGAATCGTATTTCAAATAATTTCAAATCCAAAACTTAGGCCACATTTTCAAGATTTCAACCCAATTTCATGAAGATTACGTATTACTACCATAAATTGATGTTTTGAGTCAAGAATCTGCGGGATGAATAACGGATGAATTTCAGTGATTTGAATTTCAAGAGCTGAACGAGCTCAAAGTGACTTTTTAGTTAATTAAATTCAGAATCTTCGCTTGATTAACGACGTTGCATTATTCATTCAAATTATCAAGGTTACAGGTCGCTCTACGCTAGTTCGCGGATGAATCAGCTCCGCCTTACTCAACGTGACGCTGGCCACGCGTTCGCGGTTGTATTTATTTTCGCTGGATTTTCGACAAGATCCCACGCTAAGTTTCACATGTTCTTCCAGATTAATTCGATTTTGTTTACAAGCTACAGCAGACCCTGCGAAATTTAATGATCTACGCAACGCGATTTCCGCAGAATGTGATGCACAAAAGTTTGCCTTCGCTGAACGCGTACTGGTCAATGTCAACGCTGAACGTTTAAGGGTTCAGAACTCAGAAATTCCAGAATTCTTCCAAGTTCTACCCAACGGCTTCACCATATTCCCAAAATTTCATGATTATGAATTTGTTCCAATCATAAAAACATCATAGTTTCAACACAAAATCACTCAATTAACCACGGATTCAGTCTAAAATTTTTCAAAATCCCCAAAACTAACATCTCAATTCCAAAACCTGGACAAATGATGTCCGAAAATGACCTGAAAATTCTAGAGATTATCATCCAAAAATCACATAATTTATGTTGCTTAGGGACCCATTCCACCCCCGGATCAAAATATCACCTACTGTATTTTCAGCTAAAAATTCAACATTCGCTAATCAAGTTTAAAATTATTATTCAATTCCGATTGTTTTTCTAAGTCATAATTGATCCTCAACAATCCGGCTCAACACCTAACTCAATATCAACTCTGTTGACTTTTCACATTCAAGCTTTTCAAACATGTTATTTGTTTTATTTTCAACCCAAATCACCCGATAGATACTAACACTGATATAAAGCATAATATATGAAATGCAAAATGCAAATCTGCACGAGATGTCATGTCGTTACATTTTTATTGGAATCGGTTTGTAGATTTTCTTTATTAAATGATTTAGGCAGTAATATGTGCACATTAGAAAAAAGCTTAAATTGAACTTGAGAATGTATTCTCTAAGCTTGATTGTAGAATTCCAATATGTTTTAAATCAGCATACATATTGCTTGAACATCGATGGAGATTGTAGATGAACCGATTCCAAATTAAGTTGCATGTTATATGTGTGTGAGGTTTTTTGCTATACATGATGCCTAGAACTTGCCCCGTGTATGGTAGCAGAAGTTGTTTGGTTGCGTAGGTGGTGATATGTGCATTTGTTGCACTTATAACCAATAGACATGCACTCCACCTTTGAGCTTAAAGCTTTCCACCGAGATACCTGGCTGCTCGTAGGGTTTCATTTCTCCGTTGGGATTAGCAGGAGGTGGTGTCTCGCACCGTTGCCAACGCCAATTTTTCGAGGTGCGGGCGTCCACCGGGTTTTGCTAATGTAATAGATAGTGATTGCATCTTTTTACGGGCGAAAATGTTGCCATCATGCATCAATTTTCAGAGAAGGGGTCGTACATCTTCGATGTTAATATAGCGACGTATAGTAAGCCTTCGCTGTGTTTTTACGCATTCGTCATTCTGCTAACTTTATTAACATTGTAATTTGTGGCATATACCCGACGCATCGGGATAAAGCGAGAAGGCTCGTCATCCTCAAATCAGCAGCGTCGAGTGCTCATTGAGGCGATCGCCATGATCTGGTTGGGGTTGACTTTGATCCCTCTTTGAGATACAAGACCAGTTATCTCTACCCTCCATATTTTAAGTTCAGACACTTGACTGAAAATAGTTCTGCTTTTGGTAAAAATGGTGTGGTAAAGTGCTATGTAAACCACCTTTTTGTGTAATTTTATTCTTTCTGTTATTGAGGTTGTTGTGTTCCATTGTGTGGTTGCGGTGTACTTCTGTTGTTCAGTGGCGTTTCGACCGAAAGGTAAATTTCTGATCTCTCATCATTTGTTACATGTAAGTGTTGTATCGATGGCGTCGATCAGTTAGTCGATGTGAGGTACGGGGAAAATCTCTTAGGTGGTGCTCTGTTTGGGAAATGCATACTTCATCTATTAATTTTCATTTTTCGCTATTTTTTTACTATCACTTACGTTATTTACTATTGTGGTATTTCGAATTTCGACGAGCCATTGGCTAGGAACTTGTCTATTTCATTGACTAATTGTGGCATTTAATTTTTCCGATTTGTTTTACTGACGGATTTAATGAATATTACAGAGCCTGATAACTTCTGCATATCTATTGAAAGCTATATCGAGTGTGTCTTTCTTTCGGGGTCATTCCAGTTGAATTGTCAGACTGTAGCTTAGAAGACGACAACTGAAACATGCATCAGAAGGTTGCTGCAAGCTCGCTTTCAAACTCGACATGTTGATTGGTTATATTTTTATTTTCCCCATTCACTGGGTGGGGTGTAGGTCTAGGCATTTATAGTGATTTGTAAAAAGCAGTAATGACTTTCCTTTAATGCTGAATATTTCCCATGGTAGGTAATTTGACCACTTGATACAGTCTTCTAAAGGGCGCACAGGCTATTTGCAGCTGTGTACAACTCTCTTAATGCTGAATATTTCATTAGGTAGGAATTTGACTACTTGAGCCGAGGAGACCACTTCGCATGCCCATGGGCGCCAGACGTTGTAGACGTCACCGGCCTATCACATGGAAAGTGGGGTGATTCCAAGGTGATACGGTGATTTTTTCTGTAGGTCACTCTCTGATGTATGCTCTATTGTATTAGCAAAAAACTGCTATGCAAATAATACCAGTCCTACGTGAGAGGACTTGATCGATGGTGCAAGTGCTGCCCGTCATCGATCATGACTCCTGACTACCTATCCAATACGTAAAGTAATAACTATAGCATCATAATGAGGGAAACACAAATCTCTGCAAATGTATTCTTATCGAAGGTGATATTCTATGAGGTCATCATACTATTCGCTGTAGAGATGGTTCCTTTATCTACCTATTGATTACTCTACCATGATAGAAGTGCCGTTGTTCACTCTTCGACAATCATGTTCACCGTGTTTGTTGATATAGGGGTGAGTCATCCGCCGGAGGCTGCATGTCATGATAAATTCATTTTCCTTTATCGTTTGTGCAGATGAAGGTACCTATCTCGATTTAATTTCTTTGTCAGAGTCGAGCTGCAATATCTGCCTGCGTGTCTTTGTTCTGGTGGAACTTGGGCTAGACGCTTGATTTTTCTAGGCAGGCTTTAGCCACGATGGCCCAGGCCGGTCTTAAAGCGCACATGATTTCGAAGGGAGTATATAGTTAAATTGCCGAAGAAAGTGGAAGCGGGCGCACTTCGCTCATTTCGAAAATTGCAGAGCATCCCATGGAGAGGGGAAGGGGACCATGGTTGGTGTCGCCGCACAAAGGGACTTCGTCGTCGTCTGTAGCCGATCTTGCCCGGACGGGCTAGACCGGGCTGTCGCCCACAGTTGCTCACAGACTCGGCAGAGTAGCATTATGGATCTTGTCCCAGCGTGTACGAGGGCTTCTTGCTTTCTGTGAAGCTAGAGTCAGTCCTCGCCGGGAGTCCGTCGAAGGTCGTTACGCCGTTTCTCGGGTTCCTACCACTCCATAGTTTGTCTGTTTTTGCCGCATAGCGCCGAATTTCATTGATTCTACTTGTCCGGCATCCTCAACAAGGTTGAGATTGCTTTTGCAAAATAAATTGTTTGCCAAACTTTTCAAGAAGATCGACAAGTACTTGTTCTTTGGACAGTCATTACTTCACTTTGAGAAGGGATGATGATCCAGCATTGGTGAGGTGGGGGCATTGAGCAATCTTCGATGTAGTGCTGATTCTGGACAATTCTACAAATCCTCTACGCCCCGCTTAGTAATACCAAATTTTCGAATTTACCTTGGTGCTCTTCATTGTCATAAGGAGGGTCTGGATTTTTCGCCATTTCTTTCATTCTAAGATTTTGCAGGTTAACATCATCAGAAAAGTTTGTTTTGACAGGTTATTCGCAATTTCCGCCCAAATAAGGGTATACAGCTAGTTATGCTGCTATATTGCTTTTTCCGCTAGCTTCACTCAGTGATGCTCGTTACCATTCCTCCAAAGAGTTTCTTTGATCGTTGGGGGTGCTTCTGAAGTTGGAAAATCTTCCTCTTTGTCTACCTGTTAATGCAACTCTAACATTGAGTTTGTGGCCTTTACTGACGAAAGTCATAACCTTCAACGCATACTGGTGTCCTTTTTCATGTTAGAGACACGAATGCGCTTGACACATATTCATTCGTATTGATCAATTATGTAAGTATTACTATAAAGTTCAAGAACTAAATACATCTTTGTTCAACGGACAATCAAAGATTATAGAAAGGGTAAATCAGAATCAATAATAATATATCTAAAGATCGATCTTCAGATTCGTATATAAGTTGTTATTGTAAAATTGTAGTGGATCTTGATGAAGTGTTTGAGCAAGTTAGCAATAAAGAGATAAAATAGAGAAAAAAATGATAGCTCAAATGAGGGGGACCCTTCCTTATATAAAAGAATGATCCCCTCGCCAACACATTACATCATTTCAAAGCTACTATTATTACAACGAAGGTATAGGAGAGGGGAAGTCGGGACGTCTGCTCGGACGAGCCTGCTGATACGCCCCTACGGTCGGGGGCGTACCCTTTTCATCAGTATTACATCCGAGTCGGTCATATGTGGATATGTGCTCGACCCGTCTTACATCTGATTCGATCCCATACAGAAGGGTTCTAGGTTTTTCTTGTCTGTTTATTGGACTTGAGCAATGAATTCAATTAGCATTTGGAAACGGTAAAGAAGAAAATACATCAGCTAAAGGTTGAGTTGTTATCATAGACGGACTCAGATTTTTTACACGACCTGCACAATATTCTGTTCAACCAGTGGCCGCTAAAGGCAGTAACAAAGACAAAATTTTCGTTAAGGGATGTCAAAATATATAAAAGTAAACATATCAGGAAATTAAGGGGAGTCATATAATTTTTTTTACCTACCTACACAGTGTATTTATTCCCGAAAGTGGTGTCAATTGACTCTTCCTATAAGATGGCTCTGCCACTGCTTAAAGGCTTTTAATGTTCAGAATATCAAGCGCTTTAAATTAATTATTTTTAAAGTATATACATATATAAAACATCTGCCTAAACATACAAAATTCGATAACCTCTCACTGTAACACATAAGTACGCCTCTGGTTGTTACTATAGCTTGGTTTAATGCTGTAAGTACAAGTGAAATGCAACAAAGTCGAATCCAACAAGACTGCTCAAAGGTTGGAGTTTACGTGTGACTTCATAAGTTAATAACAGTTGTTAGAGCAGACTTTTCAGAAACAAAGATTGTTAATGAAAGTTTTACTAATTTTTTTCAACTAGACACCCCGGCGTTATGCATGATATTTTGCAAGCGATGTCAATATTAATAGAAGTTTGAGGATTGAATTTTTTATCTCTTAAAGTAAAATTAGGAATTTAATAATCATGCCAAACAACAATAAATATCAAGTGGTGTCATTTTCTTTATATTGTACTTCCAAACTGTATTACTACATATATTTTGTAAAATATTTTAACGAACCAGTGTCACGTGACATCGCTTCCTTCCACGTGCATCCGCTGTTAATGACACCACCGATAAAGTTCAACCAATATTCTTATATTTTCTTTATCGAGCGTATTTATTTAAAAATATTTACTTGTAATTACCATATAAATCACGGTGGCATAGTCAAATGGAATGAAAGGTTATCAATTGAACACCCTTCGTCAAAAAATTATACGGTATAAATAAAAAATTTATATCGCGTATATAAATCAAAAATTATTTTTATACATATATATTAAATCTTGAATACCCTTAGCTAAATTTGTGGTTTCGCCACGACATTATCCATTAAAAATTGGTTGGATAATAAACTTTTTAAATACGGGTCAAATATGGATAAAACCCGTATTATTCATTTAGGAAATGGATAACTAATAGATAATAAGTTTAACTTTTATATTTGTAAAGCCTTAAAATGTCCTCAAGTTTGGAAAAAGAATTAACCGATAGATAACATAGGTAACCGAATAATATGACTAATCATATTATGCATGACTCTCTTTGAATATGATCACTTTTGGGAGAATTCCTAGTCTTCCAAACTTGAGGACATTTTAAGGCTTTACAAATATAAAAGTTAAACTTATTATCTATTAGTTATCCATTTCCTAAATGAATAATACGGGTTTTATCCATATTTGACCCGTATTTAAAAAGTTTATTATCCAACCAATTTTTAATGGATAATGTCGTGGCGAAACCACAAATTTAGCTAAGGGTATTCAAGATTTAATATATATGTATAAAAATAATTTTTGATTTATATACGCGATATAAATTTTTTATTTATACCGTATAATTTTTTGACGAAGGGTGTTCAATTGATAACCTTTCATTCCATTTGACTATGCCACCGTGATTTATATGGTAATTACAAGTAAATATTTTTAAATAAATACGCTCGATAAAGAAAATATAAGAATATTGGTTGAACTTTATCGGTGGTGTCATTAACAGCGGATGCACGTGGAAGGAAGCGATGTCACGTGACACTGGTTCGTTAAAATATTTTACAAAATATATGTAGTAATACAGTTTGGAAGTACAATATAAAGAAAATGACACCACTTGATATTTATTGTTGTTTGGCATGATTATTAAATTCCTAATTTTACTTTAAGAGATAAAAAATTCAATCCTCAAACTTCTATTAATATTGACATCGCTTGCAAAATATCATGCATAACGCCGGGGTGTCTAGTTGAAAAAAATTAGTAAAACTTTCATTAACAATCTTTGTTTCTGAAAAGTCTGCTCTAACAACTGTTATTAACTTATGAAGTCACACGTAAACTCCAACCTTTGAGCAGTCTTGTTGGATTCGACTTTGTTGCATTTCACTTGTACTTACAGCATTAAACCAAGCTATAGTAACAACCAGAGGCGTACTTATGTGTTACAGTGAGAGGTTATCGAATTTTGTATGTTTAGGCAGATGTTTTATATATGTATATACTTTAAAAATAATTAATTTAAAGCGCTTGATATTCTGAACATTAAAAGCCTTTAAGCAGTGGCAGAGCCATCTTATAGGAAGAGTCAATTGACACCACTTTCGGGAATAAATACACTGTGTAGGTAGGTAAAAAAAATTATATGACTCCCCTTAATTTCCTGATATGTTTACTTTTATATATTTTGACATCCCTTAACGAAAATTTTGTCTTTGTTACTGCCTTTAGCGGCCACTGGTTGAACAGAATATTGTGCAGGTCGTGTAAAAAATCTGAGTCCGTCTATGATAACAACTCAACCTTTAGCTGATGTATTTTCTTCTTTACCGTTTCCAAATGCTAATTGAATTCATTGCTCAAGTCCAATAAACAGACAAGAAAAACCTAGAACCCTTCTGTATGGGATCGAATCAGATGTAAGACGGGTCGAGCACATATCCACATATGACCGACTCGGATGTAATACGGGTCAAGCACGTATCCTTATACAGCCATAGATGTCAGACGATACCCTCTCTCATGTCTATACGACGAAAAGGGTACGACCCCGACCGTAGGGGCGTATCAGCAGGCTCGCCCGTGTAGACGTCCCTACTTCCCGTCCCCTATACCTTCATTGTAATAATAGTAGCTTTGAAACGATGTAATGTGTTTGCCGAGGGGACCATCCTTCTATATAAGGAAGGGTCCCTCTCATTTGTAAAGCAAGTGTTATTAGTCAATAATAATATAACTCTCTCTTGAGCTATCATTTTTTTCTCTATTTTATCTCTTTATTGCTAACTTGCTCAAACACTTCATCAAGATCCACTACAATTTTACAATAACAACTTATATACGAATCTGAAGATCGATCTTTAGATATATTATTATTGATTCTGATTTACCCTTTCTATAATCTTTGATTGTCTCTAACTCATAAAGCAACAGATAGCTTTTGGGTCAAACAATTTGGCGTCGTCTATAGGAATTTCGAGAATCAAACTCGTAGTATACATCCACAAGTTCCGATCATCGGAAAGAACCCGAAAATGGCCGAAAACGATACTTAATCCAAAGCTATGACAGAAGTTACTACCAACCTCCTGAGTTCCATGAACGAAGCCGGTGCTGCCATCAACGTTACCCCTGATATCACACTCGAGGCAGAAGTCTCACCTTCCCTCTTCGGGAACCTTGCAACCCCATAGGAAAAAGACACCTCCACTTCAAGAGAAGCACCCCCAACAGTCAAGAAGCTACTGGAGGAATGGTTAACCAGCATCCTGAGTGGCTTGGCGGAAAAGCCACCACAGGGCTATGAAAATGCAGCACCAACAACAAGCAACACCACCGCAACAGATGAACGGGAAGGAACACGAACCAATGGCCAACCTGTCAAAACACAAACACACGATGACATGTTGGCCTCCATCCTTAGGAAGATGAAAGAAATGGAAAGCGAAAATCAGACCCTCCGTGACCCAATGAAGGAGCACCAAGGTAGGGTCGAGAAGATCCCCAGAGCACCTAAACTGTTACCTAAACGGGACGTAGGGAGGTTTGTAGAACAACCCTACTCCGAAGAATCCGCACCTTACACCATCCCGAAGACCTTCAAGATGCCCCCCTACCTGAAGGTGTAAGACGGAATCACCAATCTTGAGGATCATCTCATCCACTATGTCACCGCCATGAAAGGTAATGACTTGTCCAAAGAACAAGTACCATCAGTGCTACTGAAAAAGTTTGGCGAAACACTGATCGGTGGAGCCTTGACCTGGTAATCCCAACTACCCACCAAAGCAATCTCAACCTTCGAAGAGATAGCGGACAAGTTCGTCAATGAACATGTCGGCGCCAAAAAGGCAGAAGCAAGGGTAAATGACATCTTTGCCGTTAGACAAACTATGGGTGAGGGCTTTAGGGACCTACCGAACGTGTCAGAGGGCATAACGGTAGCAGCCTTCCAGCACGGACTCAGCAGGGACGGCTCCAAAGCTACCAAGAAACTGCTAAGCCGGCTCATGAAGTATCCCCCCACAACCTGGGACAAGATCCATAATGCCTACTACGCCGAGGTACGGCCAGACGAGGAGGATCTCAACGGACCGACCCGACAGTTAGCCGTCGTAGATCCGGACGCAAGGAGAGATCGACTACATGAGCGACGACGGGAAGTTCCCCATCGCCCTAGTAAAGAGCGACACCAACCATACATGAGGTCCCCCCTTCCACCCCCTCTCCATGCGGATGCTCTGCAATGCCACCTCGCCCCACTCAGAAATGAACGAGGTACGCCCCCTTTACTTTCTTCGCGTAACTTCTATGTCTCTCCTTCCGAAATCATGTACGCACTAGAGAAGCTCGGCACCAAGGTGCAGTGGCCCAAAAGATGAAATCAGACCCTGCCCTAAGAAAATCAAACGTCCTGTGCTAGTTCCACCAAGAACAAGGGCACAAGACCGAATATTGCATCGGCCTACGACAAGAAGTCGTCAGGATGCTAAACCAAGGGTACCTAAGGATCTACTCAGCGACAAAGGGAAAGCCAATTTTGCATGCGGACGAGAGCACTCCCGTGGACCTCCAAAACCACCCTATCCAACACGCACGGTGAACATGATTGTCAGAGAAGTGAACAACGGCGCCATTAATCATGTCAAATTCGTCAACAAGGACAGAATGAAGAGGACCATCTCCCACGAATGGTATGATGACCTCATAGGAAGTATCACCTTCGATAAGTCTGACACGGAGGATTTGTGTTTCCCTCATTATGATGCTTTAGTTATTACTTTATGTATCATCGATACAGATTTTAGGAGAGTCATGATCGATGACGGAAGCGGCGCCTGCACCATCCATCCAAGAGTCCTCTCACCGATAGGACTCGAAGACAGGATAACCCCCGCTGCATAACTCTAACCGGTTTTAACAATACAGTGGAGCGTACATCAGGGGAAGTGACCCTACACGTCCTCGCGGGGTGAGTCACCTTGGAATCTACTTTCCATGTGATGAACCAGGTGACATCCTACAACGTCATCATCAGGCGCCCATGGATACATGCCATGCGAGTGGTCTCCTCGAGCTTGTATCAAGTGGTCAAATTCCCTACCCCATGGGGAATATTCAGCATTAAAGGAGAGTTGTGCACAGCGCAAGAGTGTTTTAAAATAGCACAAGACTGCGCCCACACCCGGCAATTGAATGGGGAGACGAGCTTGTATCAAGTGGTCAAATTCCCTACCCCATGAGGAATATTCAGCATTAAAGGAGAGTCGTGCACAACGCAGGAGTGCTGTAAAATAGCACAAGACTGCACCCACACCCAGTAATTGAATGGGGAGAGCGTAGAAGCATAGCAATCAGCCATGTCGGGGACCCAAGCAGACCCGACGGCCAATGCCATTAGAGACTCAGACGTCGTGGAAGCCTGCAAAGCTACGGTCAAGGATCTTGACCCAATTCAACTAGATCATAATGACCCCGAAAAGAAGGCATACATCGGCCACGGGCTCACCAACCCGGGCATGTAGACATGCCAGGGATCTCGCCAGGTATCGCCACCCACCGGCTCAACGTGGACTCATTGCATCCGTCGGTAAGGCAAATCAGGAGAAAATTAAATGCCACAATCAATGAGGTAGTCCGTGAAGAAGTAGACAAGTTTCTAGCCAATGGCTCCGTCAGGGAGTCGAAATACCCGCAATGGGTCGCCAACGTAGTGATAGTAAAAAAAAATAGCGGAAAATGGAGGATGTGCGTGGACTTCACCGACCTAAACAAGGCCTGCCCTAAGGATTACTTCCCCGTACCTCACATCGACTAACTGATCGACACCATCGCCGGACATGAACTACTAAGTTTCTTGGATGCATACTCTGGCTATAAGCAAATATTAATGGCCGAGGAAGATCAAGAGAAAACCACATTCATCACACACCAAGGTACCTATTATTACAGGGTGATGCCCTTCGGGCTAAAGAAGGCGGGGGATACTTACCAAATGTTGGTTACTAAGATATTCAAGGAGCAACTTTGATAATCCAAGGAGGTTTACATCGGCAACATGCTAGTGAAATCGTCAAAGAAGGAGGATCACATCGACCACTTGCGAGAAGCCTTCGAGATACTGAACAAATACGGAATGAATCTGAACCCCAAGAAATGTGCCTTCAGCGTAGCATCAGGAAAGTTCATTGGTTTTCTTGTATCTCAAAGAGGGATCAAAGTCAACCCCAACCAGATCAAGGCGATCGCCTCAATACCTGAAGCACTCAGCAGCAAGAAACAGGTTTAGAAGTTGACAGGCCGAATAGCCGCGCTCTCTCGCTTTATCTCCCGATCGTCAGATATATGCCACAAATTTTTTAGCATGTTAATAAAGGACAACGGATTACACTAGAATGACGAATGCATCAAAGCCCTACAAGAACTGAAGGCTTACCTATCGTCGCTACTATTGCTGTCAAAAGCAAAGCCGGGTGAACCTCTCCTGACATATCTAGCCGTATTAGAGGTCGCGGTCAGCGCGGTACTCGCCCGTAAAGAAAAAGGTACGCAATCACCTATCTATTACATTAGCAAAACCCCGGTGGATGCTGAAACTCGATACCCGCACCTCGAAAAATTGGCGTTGGCACTGGTCACGGCTTCCAAAAAGCTGATACCCTACTTCCAGTGCCATCCCATCAGAGTAGTGACCACTTTCCCTCTGAGAAGCATCCAACACAAGCCCGAATTGTCGGGACGTCTCGCTAGATTAGGCTTTAAGCTCAAAGGGGTTAACTAAGATATTACGTACGGGTGAATTCATGTCTATTGGTTATAAGGGGTTACACAAAGAAATGCCTCTATCCTTTCTGCAACCAAACAACTTCTATTTCGCTTTGCAAACACACGGGGCAAGTTCTAGGCATCATGTAAAACATACAATATAAGTAAAACCTCACACACATATAGCATGCAACTCATTTGGAATCCGGTTCATCTACAAAGTCCTATCGATGTTCAAGCAAACATTATTGTGCAGTTTAAGGCATATTGAGATTCTACAATCAAGCTTAGAAGATACATTCTCGAGTTCAATTTAAGCTTTTTCTAATGTGCACACTCGGGGTTACATGTTACCCTTTTTCCTCTAATCCTAATAAAAGAAAAATCTACCAAACCCGGTTCAAATAAAATGTAACGACCCGGCCCGTCGTTACGGGAATTTGCCACCCCGTTACCTTACATTTTCATATATTATGCTTTTATATCAGTGTTAAAGTCTATCGGGTGAGTTAGGAGTGATTTGGATTGAAAATAAAACAAATAGCATGTTTGAAGAAAGCTTGAATATGAAAAGTCAACCAAGAGTTGACTATTGAGTTAGAGTGTTCGGAACCGGATTCTGATGATTCGACTAGTTCCGGGGGATCAATTATGACTTAGAAAAACAATCGGAATTGAATTCGGAGGTCCGGTGTAGTTTTAAGCTTGAATTGGCGAATGTTGAATTTTGGCGAAAACCGGATGGTAGGTGATATTTTGATCCGGGGGTCGGAATGGAATTCCGACAATTTCTGTAGCCTCGTTATGTGATTTTGGATGTGTCTGCAAATTTTCAGGTCATTCGGACATCGTTTGATCGGGTTTTGGATTGAATGTTAGTTTTGAAAGTTTTGAAGAAACTTAGGCTTGAATCCGTGGTTAATTGGTGATTTTGATGTTTAGTATGATGTTTTTATGATTGGAACAAGTCCGTATCATGTTTTGGGGTATGTTGGTGGCTTTCGTTGGGGTCCGGGGGCCTCGGGATGGATTCGGACCATCAACCGGGGATTTAGAACTTGGAAAAATTCTGCAGAAAACTGCAGGTTCTGCCCAGACCCTTAAGCCTTCGCGTTCGCGTGACCAGTGCCGCGTTCGCGAAGGCCAAGCTTTGTTGTGCATCGCATTCACGGGAGAAGGAGTCGCGTTCGCGTAGGTCGTGGGAGTTGTGCTTCGCGTTCGCGGGAGGTCTATCGCGAACGCGTAGAAGAAATCCGGGTGTCTGGGAGTTTGAACATCGCGAACGCGTGGGATGCGTCGCGTCCGCGAAGGGTATCAGGAAATGAGCATCGCGAACGCGTGGCCAGCGTCGCGTTCGCGAAGGGTAAGGCGAGGCTGTTCATCGCGAACGCGTAGAGAGGCACGCGAACGCGATGAACAATGGTGTCTGGCAGTGAATTTAATCCAGAAACAGAGAGTTACGGGTTTATTAACCCAAAACACACATTTGAGCCCTAGAGAGAAGAAAACTCGAGGAAATCACTGAGAAGTCATCGGGTATTCGTCGGAGGTAAGATTCTTGACTCAAAAACATCAATTTATGGTAGTATTAACATCAATCTTCATGAAATTGGGTTGAAATCTTGAAGAAATGTGGCCTAAGTATTAAAAACGGGATTTTTGGATTTGGGAGGCCATTTGAACTCCGATTTCGATAAATTTTATATGCACGGACTCGTGGCGAGATAAGGATCGCGTTGGTGCTAATTTCGGAATTTTCCGAGCAGTGGGGCCCGGGGTCGGGTTTTACCAACTTAGTGTAATTATGCGAATTTCATATAAATTGAAGTGGGTTATGATTCTTTGACCCGTAATTGATATGATTATTGTATTTGATCAGGATTCTACGCGTGCGGAGCTTGATTCTCGTGGCAAGGGCATTGCGGAGTAGTCGTCGCGCCGTATTGAGGTGAGTAATAGATGTGGGTGATGACCGGCGGGTTCGAAACCCCGGTATACCACTTTGTGACGCTGTATAGCGGCGAGACACGCACACTCTCGAGAGTGCGGGGTCGATCATGAATTGGAGACTATATATTAGTCCAACCTGTTGATACTGTATTATTGGCTATTCTAGAGCCGTCGAACCTCCTTCTCGGATGGTCGCATATATATATATATATTGTAATGACGGCCACTCTTGAGCCGAGGAACCCCCTTCTTGGGCGGTTGATTATACATGTGGGCCGTGAGCCGGTTATTGGATCCCGCGAGGATCGTTATCATTGTCTTATCATATAGACATGCTAGTTTACTACTAGTCCGCAGCTATTTTTGTTATCATGCCAATTCCAAATCTCTGGAACTTGATATTACTGTTTTCCAACTCTGAAAAATGATAAAAGAGTTTTCAAAAACTACTTTTGAGACTGCGAGGCTGTATCTGCATATTAGCTGACTAGTAGTGGATCGGGCTGCACGCCGCGGCGAGATATATGTTGGATCGGACTGCACGCCGCAGGGAATATCTCTATGAGATGTGCTTGGGCTGTAGGAGCCCCTCCGGAGTCCGAACCCCCACAGTGAGCACGGGTACCCAAAATTGGAGTTGGGCTACACGCCGTAGCGGTCATATCATGCATTGCATTGCATTTAGCTACATCTGCGCTAGCTGTTATGCTATTTATTGGTATTTGTTGGAACGGGTACAGTGAAGATTGATTCTATGACAGGGTAGGCGATTATAGCTTTACATAGTGCTTTATTGCGGATTTCTTATCTGCGCGCTGTCTTACTCTTGTTTATTACCACCGAGTCCGGCGATACTCATTTTACTCCCCGCACCTCGTGTGCGGATCCAGAGGTACCTCTCGGCGGTGATCCGATGAGCTGTGCGAGGCGACATCTGTGGGATATACGAGGTAGCTGCAGAGTCCGCGGGACCCGATATTCCTTCCTACTGTCTTTTGATTTTGTATTGACATTTCTTTCCGCACTTGGTATTTTTGTAAACCTTTATACACTCATGTTCAGTAGAGGCTCATGATTCTTGACCCTTGGTCTATGGGAGTTGATGTATTATGGGACTTGGTTCCCCGTTTTCGTTATATATATCGCTGTTATTTCTTGAATTAATTTGCTTAAATGGGTTAAAGAGAGCTTCTAGCTCCGTGGTTGATATGGATTGGTCAGGCTGGCTTAGCAATGTGCTGGGCGCCATCACGACCGGATTTGGGGTCGTGACAAGTTGGTATCAAAGCCTAGGTTTACTAGGCCTCGTGAGTCTTGAGCCGGTTAGTAGAGTCTTGTGGATCGGTACGGGGACGCCTGTACTTATCCTCGGGAGGCTGCGAACCTTTAGGAAAACTTCACTTTTCTTGAACTCTGTCGTGCGATCTTGTTGTTCTGAGAACTGAACTTCTATATTCTATTCTCTCGCAGATGGCGAGAACGCGAGCATCAGGACGAGGTGGACGACCTCCATTTCCACCTGTTAGAGGTCGTGGGCGCGGTCGTGCTAGAGGTAGAGGTAGGGCGGCCGAGGCAATGCCAGCTGACCCGCCCGTTGTACCAATTCAGGAGCAGCCCCCAGTGGTTGATGCTTCCAGCAGCCCCAGTTCAGGGCCAGACTGTATCTATTGCTATTCCTGGTCTTCAGGAGACTCTTGCTCGGATATTATCGGTGTGTTCCGGTTTGGCTCAAGTAGTTTCAGCCTACCGCTACCGTAGCGACATCTCGGTCGGGGGGTGGTCGGCGGACCCCTGCAGCTCGCACACCGACCCGGTTGTTCGGGGACTTCAAACACCGGAGGCGGTCCCCCGCTCGGTGGTTGCACCGGTTATTCCTCCACCTGCACCGGCTCCAGCTCCGAAGCATATGGTTCAAGGTTATGTCCGATGACGAGCAGGCGTCGTCTTGAGAGATTTGGTAGACTTCAGCCACCCCATTTCGGTGGCGTTGAGGGCGAGGATGCCCGGGGTTTCTTGGATAAGTGTCGAAGAATGTTGCGTACGGCTGGTATTCTTGAGTCCAGCGGAGTTTCATTTACTACATTTCAGTTTACTGGTCCCGCATTTGATCGGTGGGAGGAGTTTGAGAGGCGTAGGCCTGCTAGAGCAGAGCACCTCTCACATGGCAGCAGTTCTCTACTCTCTTTCTAGAGAAATATGTACCTCGGTCTCGTCGCGAGGAGCTACGTCGCCGGTTCGAGTGGTTGATTCAGGGCGACATGTCTGTGACTCAGTATGAGCTTAGATTCACTCGGTTGGCTAGGCATGCCACATGGATGATCCCCACTGATAGGGAGAGGATCAGGAGGTTCATTGATGGCCTCAACTACTCTATCCGTATTCTTATGACCAGCGAGCGAGTTCTGTCATCATCGTTTAAGCAGGTTGTTGATATGGCACGCTCCATTGAGGCGGATCGTCGCCGAGAGAGAGAGGAGCGGGAGGTCAAGAGGCCTCGTGGTTCGGGCAGTTTCAGTGGTGCTCCATCTAGAGGGCATTCCCAGCAGAGCAGAGGTCGCTCATCTGGACCTTCTCATTCAGGCCGCCCAGAGCAGAGCGGAGGTTCTTATGGTCGTGGTCGACAGGGGTTTCAGCAGGGTCAGTCATCACTTAGTGCCCTCCCAGCCCAGAGTGCAACACCTACTTCTCCAGCACCAGGTACATGTTATGAGTGTGGTGAGTTTGGCCACATGAGGAGACATTGTCCTCGACTACGTAGGGGCGGGACTCAGCAGAGGGATCAGCCCTCCTCTTCGGCACCATCTTAGTCTAGTAGAGGTGGAGGTCAGTCTTCTCGTGGTCGCCCCAGGGGCGAGGAGAGATCTGGTGGAGGCCGGGCACGGTTCTATGCACTTCCTGACAGGCGTGATGCAGTTGCCTCCGATGCTGTGATTACAGGTATCATTTCTGTCTGTCACAGAGATGCCTCTGTTCTATTTGATCCAGGGTCCACATATTCTTACATGTCCTCTTAATTTGCACATCACTTGGGTGCGACTCGTGGTAGTCTTGATTTACCTGTTCATGTATCCACCCCCGTGGGTGATACGATTGTTGTGGATCATGTCTATAGATCCCGTGTTATATCTATTGGGGGTCTGGAGACCCAGGCAGATTTGTTATTGTTGGGTATGGTGGACTTTGATGTTATATTGGGTATGGACTGGTTGTCTCCGTACCATGCTATATTGGATTGTCATGCTAAGACAGTTACGTTGGCCATTCCTGGTATTTCTCAGATTGAGTGGCGGGGTTCGACCGATTTCGTCCCTAGCCATGTTATTTCGTTCTTAAAGGCTCAGAAAATGGTTGAAAAGGGGTGTTTATCGTACTTAGCTTTTGTGAGAGATGTGGGAGCTGAGTCTCCTAGCATTGATTCAGTACTTGTTATGAGGGACTTTGCAGATGTATTCCCTTTAGACCTGCTGGACATGCCACCGGACAGGGACATTGATTTTGGCATTGACTTGGTGCCGGGCACTCAGCCCATTTCTATTCCTCCTTATCGGATGGCACCAGCTGAGTTGAAAGAACTGAAAGAGCAACTTCAAGAACTTCCGGATAAGGGTTTCATCCGCCCTAGTGTGTCTCCGTGGGGTGCGCCGGTATTATTTGTTAAAAAGAAAGATGGTTCCATGCGGATGTGTATTGATTATAGGCAATTGAACAAAGTGACAGTGAAGAACAAGTACCCTCTACCGCGCATAGATGATTTGTTTGATCGGTTACATGGTGCGAGGGTGTTTTCTAAGATTGATCTTCGTTCAGGCTATCATCAACTGAAGATCAGGGACTCAGATATTATGAAGACTGCATTCAGGACCCGATATGGTCATTATGAGTTTCTTGTGATGTCTTTTGGGTTGACCAACGCCCCAGCAGCATTTATGCATCTGATGAACAGTGTGTTCATGCCTTATTTGGATTCATTTGTGATTGTGTTCATTGATGACATTCTAGTCTACTCCCGTAGTCAGGAGGAGCATGCTCAGCATTTGAGTATTGTGTTGCAGAGATTGAGGGAGGAGAAGCTATATGCTAAATTCTCCAAGTGCGAGTTTTGGCTCGAGTCCGTAGCATTTCTGGGACATGTGGTGTCTCGTGATGGTATTCAGGTTTATCAGAAAAAGATAGAGGCGGTGTAGAGTTGGCCTAGACCGACCTCAGCTACAGAGATCGGGAGTTTTCTTGGCTTGGCGGGGTATTATCGCCGGTTTGTTCAGGGATTTTCATCCATTGCTTCTTCATTGACTAAATTGACCCGGAAGGGTGCACCATTCGTGTGGTCGGATGAGTGCGAGGAGAGCTTTCAGAGAAGCTCAAGACAGCTTTGACCACAGCTCCAGTGTTAGTATTGCCATCACCTTCAGGTTCATATACCGTTTATTGTGATGCCTCGAGAGTGGGGATAGGTTGTGTGTTGATGCAGGAAGGAAAGGTAATTCCTTATGCCTCTCGGCAGTTGAAGCCGCATGAGAAGAACTATCCTGTTCATGACTTTGAGCTAGCCGCCATTGTTCATGCCTTGAAGATTTGGAGGCACTATTTATACGGTGTGTCTTGTGAGGTGTATACCGACCATCGTAGTCTCCAGCACTTGTTCAAACAGAAAGACCTTAATTTGAGACAGCGGAGGTGGCTTGAGTTGATTAAGGATTATGACATCACTATATTATATCATCCGGGGAAGGCCAATGTGGTGGCCGATGCTTTGAGCCGGAAGGCGGTCGGTATGGGGAGCTTGGCATATATTCCAGCTGAGGAGAGGCCATTTGCTTATGATGTTCAGGTGCTAGCCAATCGGCTAGTGAGGTTAGATATTTCGGAGCCCAGCCGGGTATTGGCTTGTGTTGTATCTCGGTCATCTCTATATGATCGTATTCGTGAGCGCCGATATGATGATCCACATTTGGCTGTCCTGAGGGATAGAGTTCAGCATGATGATGCTAGAGATGTCACCATTGATAGTGACGATGTATTGAGGATGCAGGGCCGGATATGTGTGCCCAATGTTGATGGCCTTCGTGAGTTGATATTGGAGGAGGCCCACAGCTCGCGGTATTCTATTCATCCAGGAGCCGCGAAGATGTACCAGGACTTGAAGCAGCATTTCCGGTGGAGAAAGATGAAGAAAGATATTGTGAGCCATGTGGCTCGGTGTCTAAACTGTCAGCAGGTCAAGTATGAGCATCGGAGACCTGGTGGTGTATTCCGACGTATTGATATTCCGGAGTGGAAGTGGGAAAGAATAACTATGGACTTTGTTAGTGGACTCCCTCGGACAGCGAGGAAGTTTGATTCAGTCTGGGTGGTGGTGGATAGGTTGACTAAGTCGGCTCACTTCATCCCAGTGTGTACTACCTATACCTCAGAGCGGTTGGCAGAGATATTCATCCGTGAGATAGTGAGATTGCATGGAGTTCCTATTTCCATTATATCGGACAGAGGTACCCAGTTCACATCTCAGTTCTGGAGGACATTTCAGGCGAGAGTTGGGTTCACAGGTAGAGTTGAGCACAGCATTTCATCCACAGACGGATGGGCAGTCTGAGCGTACTATTCGGATATTGGAGGACATGTTGCGTGCTTGTGTCATTGATTTTGGTGGTTCATGGGCTGATTATTTGCCTTTGGCGGAGTTTGCTTACAATAATAGCTATCAGTCCAGCATTCAGATGGCACCGTATGAAGCTTTATATGGGAGGCGGTGTAGGTCTCCGGTTGGTTGGTTCGAGCCCGGCGAGGCTAGGTTGTTAGGGACAGAGTTAGTCCAAGATGCCTTAGATAAGGTGAAGGTGATTCGGGAGAGACTTCGCACAGCTCAGTCGCGTCAGAAGAGTTATGCAGACCGGAAGGTCCGAGATGTGTCTTATTCAGTAGGTGAGAAGGTGTTGTTGAAAGTTTCGCCTATGAAGGGTGTTATGAGGTTTGGAAAGAAAGGGAAGTTGAGCCCAAGGTTTATTGGACCTTTTGAGGTGCTTAGGAAAGTTGGGGAGGTGGCTTATATGCTTGCTTTGCCACCCGGTTTGTCGGGAGTTCACCCGGTGTTCCATGTATCTATGCTCCGGAAGTATGTCGGAGACCCGTCTCATGTGTTGGACTTCAGCACGATACAGGATGTGGAACCAGTAGCCATTTTGGGTCGACAGGTTCGTAAGCTGAGATCCAAGGATATAGCTTCAGTGAAAGTGCAGTGGAGAGGTCGTCCCGTGGAGGAAGCAACTTGGGAGACCGAGCAGGAGATGCGGAGCAGATATCCACACTTGTTTGATGCTCCAGGTATGTTTCTTAACCCGCTCGCGGACGAGCGTTTGTTTAAGTTGGGGAGAATGTAACGACCCGGCCCGTCGTTACGGGAATTTGCCACCCCGTTACCTTACATTTTCATATATTATGCTTTTATATCAGTGTTAAAGTCTATCGGATGAGTTAGGAGTGATTTGGATTGAAAATAAAACAAATAGCATGTTTGAAGAAAGCTTGAATATGAAAAGTCAACCAAGAGTTGACTATTGAGTTAGAGTGTTCGGAACCGGATTCTGATGATTTGACTAGTTCCGGGGGATCAATTATGACTTAGGAAAACAATCGGAATTGAATTCGGAGGTCCGGTGTAGTTTTAAGCTTGAATTGGCGAATGTTGAATTTTGGCGAAACCGGATGGTAGGTGATATTTTGATCCGGGGGTCGGAATGGAATTCCGACAATTTCTGTAGCCTCGTTATGTGATTTTGGATGTGTCTGCAAATTTTCAGGTCATTCGGACATCGTTTGATCGGGTTTTGGATTGAATGTTAGTTTTGAAAGTTTTGAAGAAACTTAGGCTAGAATCCGTGGTTAATTGGTGATTTTGATGTTTAGTATGATGTTTTTATGATTGGAACAAGTCCATATCATGTTTTGGGGTATGTTGGTGGCTTTCGTTGGGGTCCGGGGGCCTCGGGATGGATTCGGACCATCAACCGGGCATTTAGAACTTGGAAAAATTCTGCAGAAAACTGCAGGTTCTGCCCAGACCCTTAAGCCTTCGCGTTCGTGTGACCAGTGCCGCGTTCGCGAAGGCCAAGCTTTGTTGTGCATCGTGTTCGCGGGAGAAGGAGTCGCGTTCGCGTAGGTCGTAGGAGTTGTGCTTCGCGTTCGCGGGAGGTCTATCGCGAACGCGCAGAAGAAATTCGGGTGTCTAGGAGTTTGAACATCGCGAACGCGTGGGATGCGTCGCGTCCGCGAAGGGTATCAGGAAATGAGCATCGCGAACGCGTGGCCAGCGTCGCGTTCGCGAAGGGTAAGGTGAGGCTGTTCATCGCGAACGCGTAGAGAGGCACGCGAACGCGATGAACAATGGTGTCTGGCAGTGAATTTAATCCAGAAACAGAGAGTTACGGGTTTATTAACCCAAAACACACATTTGAGCCCTAGAGAGAAGAAAACTCGAGGAAATCACTGAGAAGTCATCGGGTATTCGTCGGAGGTAAGATTCTTGACTCAAAAACATCAATTTATGGTAGTATTAACATCAATCTTCATGAAATTGGGTTGAAATCTTGAAGAAATGTGGCCTAAGTATTAAAAACGGGATTTTTGGATTTGGGAGGCCATTTGAACTCCGATTTCGATAAATTTTATATGCACGGACTCGTGGCGAGATAAGGATCGCGTTGGTGCTAATTTTGGAATTTTCCGAGCAGTGGGGCCCGGGGTCGGGTTTTACCAACTTAGTGTAATTATGCGAATTTCATATAAATTGAAGTGGGTTGTGATTCTTTGACCCGTAATTGATATGATTATTGTATTTGATGAGATTCTACGCGTGCGGAGCTTGATTCTCGTGGCAAGGGCATTGCGGAGTAGTCGTCGCGCCGTATTGAGGTGAGTAATAGATGTGGGTGATGACCGGCGGGTTCGAAACCCCGGTATACCACGTTGTGACGCTGGTATAGCGGCGAGACACGCACACTCTTGAGAGTGCGGGGTCGATCATGAATTGGAGACTATATATTAGTCCAACTTGTTGATACTGTATTATTGGCTATTCTAGAGCCGTCGAACCTCCTTCTCGGATGGTCGCATATATATATATATATATTGTAATGACGGCCACTCTTGAGCCGAGGAACCCCCTTCTTGGGCGGTTGATTATACATGTGGGCCGTGAGCCGGTTATTGGATCCCGCGAGGATCGTTATCATTGTCTTATCATATAGACATGCTAGTTTACTACTAGTCCGCAGCTATTTTTGTTATTATGCTAATTCCAATCTCTGGAACTTGATATTACTGTTTTCCAACCGAAAAATGATAAAAGAGTTTTCAAAAACTATTTTTGGGCCTGCGAGGCTGTATCTGCATATTAGCTGACTAGTAGTGGATCGGGCTGCGCGCCGCAGCGAGATATATGTTGGATCGGACCGCACGCCGCAGGAATATCTCTATGAGATGTGCTTGGGCTGTAGGAGCCCCTCCGGAGTCTGAACCCCCACAGTGAGCACGGGTACCCAAAATTGGAGTCGGGTTACACGCCGTAGCGGTCATATCATGCATTGCATTGCATTTAGCTACATCTGCTAGCTGTTATGCTATTTATTGGTATTTGTTGGAACGTGTACAGTGAAGATTGATTCTATGACAGGGTAGCTGATTATAGCTTTACATAGTGCTTTATTGCGGATTTCTTATCTGCGCTGTCTTACCCTTGTTTATTACCACTGAGTCTGGCAATACTCATTTTACTCCCTGCACCTTGTGTGCAGATCCAGGTACCTCTCAGCAGTGATCCAGTAGTTGTGCGAGGCGACATCTGTGGGATATACGAGGTAGCTGCAGAGTCCGCAGGACCCGATATTCCTTCCTACCGTCTTTTGATTTTGTATTGACATTTCTTTCCGCACTTGGTATTTTGTAAACCTTTATACACTCATGTTCAGTAGAGGCTCATGATTCTTGACCCTTGGTCTATGGGAGTTGATGTATTATGGGACTTGGTTCCCCGTTTTCGTTATATATATCGCTGTTATTTCTTGAATTAATTTGCTTAAATGGGTTAAAGAGAGCTTCTAGCTCCGTGGTTGATATGGATTGGTCAGGCTGGCTTAGCAATGTGCTGGGCGCCATCACGACCGGATTTGGGGTCATGACATAAAAACCCTTGGAAAAGAACCGTGGTCAAAAGAAAAACCAAGGGGGAGATGATACACTACCTAGAAAAAGAAAATAAAAGAAAGAAAAATTCCTACGTGGACTGCTTCCCTCAAGAGTACTTGTCCTAAATAGTCCGTCATCAGGAAGATTCCTCTACTTATATTTTTGTATTTTTTTAAAATTTTATAATTTATTTGTATTTTTTATTTCGACTTAGACCCTTAAGAAACCCGTCGCCAAGTGTCCATCATCGGGCCAAGCCAGCTAATATAATTTACAGCTACATCTACTATATACAATATACAATACAAGATAAGTCTCCGACCCCACACTTAAAATCATGCCATGTCCTCATGGCATAATAATACAGGTATAGCACAGAAGGGTGAGAAAACTTACCTGGGATCTACCCCGTGTCTAGCCACTTTATCACTTTCTTTTTCACCATATCGTTCATATTCGGGTTCAACCTTCTTTTGCCTTTCTTGGAAGGTTTGTGCCCCTCTTCCCAGAGAATCTTGTGCATGCAGTATGCAAGGTTGATCCCCTTTATGTCTGCCATGGTCCAACCATTGGCAGCTTTCCTTTTCTTGAGTACCTGTAATAGCTTTTGAGCCTGCACATCTAGCAAACTAGATGAAGTAATAACAGGTAAAGTGGAGTTAGGACCTACAAATTCATACCTGAGATGAGATGGTAGTGATTTAAGCTCAAGCTTTGGTGGCTCTTCTATGGATGGCTTTGCAGGAGGGGTCTCTCTTTTCTCTAAATGTAGAGGCTCGAATTCAAGCTCTCTCTCCCAAAACCCCCTGCCTTCCAGAGATAGTACCCATTCTTCTAGACTTTCACCATTTACCTCTTCTAAGTTCATTAGGAATGCCTGAAGTGGATCTTCAATGGTCAACTCTGCATCGTCTGTCTCCACTATCACATTAATCGCATCAATGAGAGAGCAATTCACGAACTCACTAGGGCGCCTCATGGATTTTTGCACATTGAATATGATCTCCTCATCATTCAACCTCATCTTGAGTTCCCAGTCTCACAATCAATTAGAGCTCTCCTAGTGGCTAGGAATGGTCTTCCTAAGATTATAGGAATTTCCTCGTCCACCTTGCAATCAAGAATCACAAAATCGGCAAGAAACACGAACTTCCCTACCTGGATAAGCACATCATCTAAAATACCAAATGGACGCTTAACCGTCCTGTCAGCAAGCTGTAATAACATAGAGGTAGGCCTGGCTCTCCCAATGCCTAGCCTCTTATAAATAACCAATGGCATGAGATTAATGCTTGCCCCCAAATCACACAATGCCTTTGCAAAGGCATAATTTCCTATAGTGCATGGAATGGTGAAGCTACCTGGATCAGATAGCTTCTCAGCAATGGGTCTAGAGACCACTGCACTACAAGTCTGAGTAAGAGTCACGGTGGCCATGTTTTGGAAATCAAATTTCTGCGACATCAAGTCTTTCATCATCTTAGCATACCCAGGCATTTCTTTCAAAGCTTCAATTAAAGGAATGTTTACCTAGATTTGCTTGAGCATATCAAAGAACTTTTTGTATTGCTCTTTTTTCTGGCGCTTGGCCAACCTTTGGGTGAATGGTGGTGGAGGCCGCTTCTTCCCAATCACTTGGGACTTTTCATTCTCTATCACCTGCTCCTCAACCGGCTGCTCTACCTGTTCAGCTACTTTCTCCGATCTCTACTGCACATCTTTATTTTTAGCTACTGGCTGGACAGTAACTTCTGTCAAGCCTGTGGACTTATCCAGTTCAATGGGCACTGGAGTGAGTGTCTCAGCCTGTGTGTCGATGTTCTCTCTTTCTTTCTCAGCATCAAGATCTCTACCACATCTCAGAGTCACTGCCATCAGCTGCTTTAGGACTTGGTCTTTTGGGTTTGTTTGTGTATCTGCAGGCAATGTCCCTTAAGGACGATTGTTAAGTGACATAGCAATCTGGCCCATCTGTACTTCCATATTCTTGATTGCTGCGTCATGTGCATCTATTCTTTCATTGGTTTTGGCATTTGACCCGATTACTTGTTGCATCATAGCTTTCAATTCTGCAAACCCATCGTCATGTCTACCCCCATGCTGTGGTGGAGGTGGATGATATCCCTGCTGCTGATTGCCGAAATTATGAGGTCTAGGATATGGAGCCATGTTGTGTGGTGGCCTCATACCTGTTGCATTATACTATAGTTGTTGAGGCATGTATTGCTATGGAGCCTGCTGACCCCAACTCGGATTACCTTGTCTCTGCCCTCCATAATTTGCTGCATAGTTCAAATCCTCATGCTGATGATGATGTTCTTGGTCTGCAGACCATGGATTACCTATGGGTTGGCTAATGCAAGATGTGCATAAACCACCATTGGTAGTATCTACAATGTGAACCTGCTGCTTAACCCCTGATTCTTCCACCTTCTTTGTCAGGATGCTCATTTGTGTCAATAAAGTTTCCACGTTCTCCTCTAGAGTGTTGGATGGATTCAGAGTTACAGAGTGTACCACTGGTGTGATAGGAGCATTCCTGGTCGTCCACCCGGAATTTTGAGCCATCTTGTCTACCAAATTTTGGCCCTCTCTCCAAGTCTTGCTCAGAAAAGCCCCACCTGCTGAAGCATCTACAATACTCTTCATACTATCAGAAAGCCCCATGTAGAACCTTTGACCCAACATCTGCTCCGAAATCCCATGGTGAGGACACATAACAAGCATACCCTTGAGTCTGCCCCATGTTTCATGTAATGTCTCCATTGGTTTCTGCTTGAAGCTCACAATCTCATCAATTTGTTGAGCTGTCTTGTTAGGTGGATGAAACTTGCTGTGGAATTGCTTGACTAACTCATCCCAAGTTTCAATGAAGTTTATAGGGAGTGAGTTTAGCCATATATGTGCTGCCCATGTAACTGAGAACCGAAAGAGTAATAATCTGATGGCTTCCGGAGTTACATTCGGTTGCCTCTGTGTCTTGCACATCGAGAGAAGGTTCTTCAGGTGCTGTTGTGGGTCTTCAACCTGAGACCCAGAGAATAATCCATTGTTTTGCAACAAGTGTAGCATGTTGTTAGCGATCTGGAAAGACTCAGCTTGAATTGCTGGCACAATGATGGCAGTTGCCAAATTATCCGTTGTGGGTTGTGCCCAGCCAAATAGTGCACCTTCCTGTGCCTCCTGTGCCTCTTGCATATTTAACCTGGCTTGCTAGTTTTGTTCGTTTACGTCACCCATGTCGAAGTCTAGTTTGATTGGTTGTTGAGATTGCTGAATTTGTTTGATAGCCTTTTTACGTGCCCGAAAAGTTTGCTCGGGGTCTGAGAGTCCTTCAATTAGTTCTCCAGTCCTTGCAGATTTTCTAGGCATGCACCCGAGTACCCAAATCAACAACCGTCAAAATATTCGATGTAAAGTGTAGAAAGAACCTGACTACACAAGAATCTTGAAGTTTTGGCAATGGCAATTAATAATTCCGTTAATTCTCCAGCAACGGCGCCAAAATTGATTCATGTCCAAGCAACGGTCGTAGTTAATATAACCTGGTCTAATATGTCCAGAATCGATCCCACAGGGAATTAACCTACCAATAACAACTTCCACAACCCAAGGATACTTCCGAATCAAGTTCTCAAAATTTCGAGTATATGTTTGTGTGAATTGTCGACTAACTACTTTTGCAAGAATTAAAATGACTTAAAAGAAAGAATTGAATGTTGGGTAAAATAATATGGAGAAATAATAAGGTATTGATTTACCCTATTGATGGAATCCCTTATCGTTATGCTCATACACATTGTTAATATATTCTATCAATCATGAACGCTATATGTATCGTAACCCTCTCCCGAGCAATTACAATAATTTACTAGTGCACTCTCCCGAGCTACCCTAGCTAGCTTTAATTTGAATAGTTCACTTAAGATTGCACCCAAGACTTCATTATTCCAAACCCCATCTTTACGCTTAAAGTTATAGATTCCTCCAATAACCTAGGTGTGGTGTTGTTCAACAATATACCTAAATATGCACTCTTTTCCAAGTTATGCACACTAAATAGGCACAGCTAATTGGGATCCTACCAATTAACTACAACAAGAATGAAGTTGAACAAATAGAAATCTAGCTAACAATTTGTAATCACATAAATGATAAGTTCATCACTCAATAGGTTCCATCAAAACCTTAGAAAAGGATTTAGATACTCATGCTCAAAGAAACAAGAATAATAATTGAATTCATAAAATAAAAACTTGATATAAAATAAAGGAATGAGTTGAGAGAGTTCTCTCTTACTAATTGTCTTGCAAAAGTAGTGAAAATAGACAACTTGACTCTATTGGGCGAACTAGGAGTTAATATAGAGGTTTTAGGGCTAAAAAACTAAGTTTGAGTAAAATTAGGATTGGTGCTGCGACGACTTCCGCGGTTCGTTCGCGGCCGCGGACGGACCGCGAACAGTAAACTTCAGAGAGCCTCTTTTTTTGCGGTTCATCCGTGGTCACGAGTGAACCGCGGATGAACAGTCCGTCTGATTTTTCTCTGATTCTTCAAGCTCTCTTCCCTTTAACTCTTTTCTTGGCCTTTTCATCAACATGTGACTCCAAAATAGCTCCTTTTAGCATCCAATGTATCATATGTACCTATAACACACAGCATTTTGTCCACATAAACAACATTAATTCAACAACAAAGTGTGATTATTTAGGGCATAATTATAATCAAATTCACCTATTATCAATGGGCCATATAGCTCAGCGAGCACGACATCACCTATATTCCCAGAACCGCCATCAAGTCACAAGTCCTCGCCGACTTCGTGGCCGATTTCAATGCAAAATCTCACCAGAGGCAGAGAAGGAAGCCCTGCAATCCACTTCTAACACCGACCCCTGGATACTCCACACCGATGGGGCCGCAAACACCTCAGGATCGGGACTAGGACTCGTCCTCAAAGTCCCCACGGGCGAAGTCATTCGCCAGTACATACAATATCCCGAGATGACTAACAATGAGGCAGAATACAAAGCTATTATTGCAGGTTTAAAATTAGCCATCAGGTACGGAGCTCGCCGACTGGTCCTACATTGCGACTCATAACTTGTGGTAAATCAAGTCACTAGGACATATCAGGTCAAGGAACAGAGACTGCAAAAATACCGAGCGGAGATCTGCAAACTGATGTCCCAATTAGATGAATGCCGCTTCGAACAAGTTCGTAGGGTACACAACGCCGAAGTAGACAGATTGGCTAAATTGGTCGTGGCACCCACCAACCTGAATAAAGAGAGCATTGTCACCCTCCTACACTACAGTCGACCACACTGAGGTACTCTCCCTACATCTGACTTGGGACTGGTGCAATCAATTTGTATCATATTTGCAGGATGGAAACCTACCACACGACAAAAAAGAAGTAGGAAAACTTCGCACACAAGCAGCGAGGTACTGTTTGGTGAATAACGACCTCTATAAAAGATCCTTTGGAGGGCCTGGCTAAGTGCCTAGGCCCCAACCAAACAATGCTGGTAAGTCCACGAAGGTCATTGTGGCGCTCATACATGCAACCGAGTGCTCGTGCAATGTCTAATATGGGCCGGATACTACTGACCCACCATGAAAAAGGACGCGGAAGAATACGTTCGCCAATGCGAAAAATTTCAAAAGTTCGTCCCTCTAATACATCAGCCAGGAGAACCCCTCCACTCAGTCACGTCACCATGGCCCTTCATGAAATGGGGAATGGACATAGTTGGACCACTACCTGTCGGATGAGGGAAGGTATGCTTCTTATTAGTTTTAACTGACTATTTCTCTAAGTGGGTGGAAGAAGGTGCCTACGCCCAGATCCGCGAGCAAGAGGTCATAGCCTTCATCTGGAAGAACATCGTATGCCACTTCGGCATCCCCAAAGAGATAACCTGCGACAATGGACGACAGTTCATAGGACAAAAAACAACCGACTTCTTCGATAAATGGCGCATCAAAAGAATACTCTCAATGCCATATCATCCAACCGCCAACGCCAGGCAGAGTCGTCCAACAAAACCATACTAAACATTTTTAAGAAAAAACTCGAAGACGCCAAAGGATTGTGGCCCGAGCTACTACCAGAAGTATTATGGGAACACATGACTACCCCCAAATCCTCCACATGAGAAACTCCCTACTCATTGGTCTATGGGTCCGATGCAATCATACCGGTCAAAGTCGGCAATCCAAGCCTAAGGTACTCCCATGCAAGCAGAGAAGAGAACGATGCAAACTGACTACAAGATTTAGATGAAGCCGAAGAAAGGAGGGAAATAACCCACATCAGGCTAGTGGCCCAAAAACATCAGGTCGCTCAAGATAGTAGGCGACTATATGCTAAAGGCCAAGAATTAGCATCCAAAGATCCTAACGAAGGAAATTTGGGCACCAATTGGGACGGACCCTACAAAATCATCGCAACAGTAGACAAAGGCTCCTTTAAGTTAGAAACCATGAACGGCAAGATACTACAAAACAACTGGAACATCTCCCACCTCAAACGTTTCCATTTCTAAAGGGTATCCCCCAAGCCGTACTCTTTTTCCCTCTTCCGAGTTTTGTCCCAATTGGGTTTTCTCGGAGAGGTGTTTAATGAGGCGACGAAGGAGATACTCAGAATGTTTAGAGGTTCAAATCTGATACCCCAAGCGTACCGGCGATCAGCACGAATAGCGTATCACAAGGACTAGGGCTACATCCATCTCCAATGTATGAAAGGCAACAGCCATCTCCAATGTATGAAAGGCTATAGCCATCTCTAATGTATGAAAGGCTACGGCCATCTCCAATGTATGAAAGGCTACGACCATCTCCAATGTATGAAAGGCTACGACCATCTCCAATGTATGAAAGGCTAAGGCCTTGACGACGTGAGGAGAGACTATGGTCACCTCCAACAAATGCGAAAGCTAAGGCCTTGACGACGTGAGGAAAGACTACGGTCACCTCCAATAAATGCGAAAGGCTAAGGCCTTGACGATATAAGGAAACACTATGATCACCTCCAATAAATGCGAAAGGCTAAGGCCATGACGACGTGAGGAAAAACTATGGTCACCTCCAATAAATGCGAAAGGCTAAGGCTTGACGATGTGAGGAGAGACTACAGTCACCTCCAAAAAATGCGAAAGGCTAAGGCCTTGACGACAAGAGGAGAGACTGCGGTCACCTCTAATAAATGCGAAAGCCTAAAGCCTTAACGACGTAAGGAGAGACTACGATTACCTTCGACATAAGCATAAAGGGTTAAGGCCCTAGAACCCTATAGAAAGACTACGATAAATAAAAGGCCAGGCCCCGAACAATACAGAAGTCGCAAAAGAAGACACAAGAAAAAAAAACAAGCAGTTCTCATGAAGTAACCAGAAATCTTATTGATAAATTACAAGGTTACAAGATGGTCTCGATTACAAAAAAAAACGAGAAGAAAAATCCTAGCCAACCGCCATGACCCCCATCGTCCTCCTCCGTGCTAGTCGCACCGTCATCACGATCCCCATTGCCTTCATTCCGAAACACTCTATCGATCCAGGATCCGCTACCCAGCTGGTCCACATCCGCAAAGGAACCGCCAGTTTGGTCCGAAGAGTCGGGGTCATATCCACAAGCCTCACGTGCAAACTTGACGAGGCGACGCTGAGATTCGACCTCCGCCTCAGTGGCTCTACCGGCGGCCAACAGCTCCTCAAATACAGTCCACCTCGCCTCAGCGTATACGAGCATGTCGTGAGCCTTGCGGGACGTATAGCTAGCTGGGGCAACGATCTCTGCCTGCTGAGGAATAGCCACCTCGACTGTTGTGGTCCTGAGCTCGGCGTTAAGGGTATCAACCCTGGCACACAACTTTGCCACCTCCACCATCGCCGTACGACCAAGGTCCAACTCCCCCTCCCGCTGCTGGAGAAGACTCTCCAACTCAGTATTTCAGGCCACAACAGCCATTAGGTCCACATCCGCCCTCTCCAGTTGGGATGTACGCTTCTGCAACTGCTCCTCCGCCAGCTTCAAGCCCTCACGAAAAACTCGAAACTGAGGCTCTTGAGTGTAGACGTCTGCCAGCGTCTGGTGCTTATCCCGGACCTCCCGGTACTTCTTTGATGCCTTTCGGAGGGCATCAGCCTTCTTTCGCTCCCTCCGGCCCCGCTCGACCTCCAAGATGAGGGTCTCATAAAAAGATGAAAAGAAGACAAGTCAAAATGAGATAAATACCTCAGGACTCACGAGAAGACTACGCAAAGCAACGACCAAGTCATACCTGTAAGGCAGCTTCGGCGACTCGACGAGACAAGTCCCTATCGCTTACGGACTTCGAAGATTCCGCCTCGGCAGCCCTACATAGCAAGTACATATCCGCCGTGACCTACTGCTTTCCAACAACAAGTTATATCCCGTGGGGATCATGAGCAAATGGTTGGGGCCCGTCACCGTCATGTCCTCCCGGGCGTAGTCCTGCTGCGGCACATCCATAGGATCAGGAGCCTGTCCGGAAGCAGCCTCCTCCTCGTCTTTAGCCTCACAGGCGACAACCGGTGTGCTATCATCCTCGACACGCGGGGGACTGGCACTTCCCGCAATCTCCCTTAAGAGGTTCGCCCTCTCAAATCGGATGGCGTCACCCATGAAAACTGGTCTCGACTCGAGGCAACGAGTGGTCTCCTCCCTCTGTTCCATGGCCACTCCCTTTCAAAGGAGTAGCCGACACCTCTTTCGCTCCAACGGCTCATCATCCGCTGAAGAGTCCTCTTCGACGGGAAGAGGTGGAGGCAAAATGTCCACTCTGGATGCCTGGTAAATCAATAGCTCAACTACGGGACAAGAAGTTCCGGGAACGTCCGCAAAGACCGGCTCCTAAATTATAGCTTCGCCCTCCGGATGGGCAGCGTCGGTAACATCGTCACCAGATGCTCCCATATCTGCTAGATCATCCTCAGGATGAACAGGCTCAGGAGCACTCTCCCTCACGTGATGCACATGTTCAGAATCTTTCGAGGAAGAATAGACGGCACGACGTCTCCGTCTCCGCAGATGCCAACACAATTATAAGAGTACGTCAGAAAAGAACGTCATCTAGATAGGATATAAGTTCGCCAAATCATAAATCACTACCTTACCTGGAAGACCATATTTAGTAGTGAAGGCGGCCCACGTCCTGCACTCCTCACCAAAGGGGATCAGCCGCCCCACCCAAACTTTTATGTCTGGTATGGACTAGGGTGTACGCACCATCGCTGCATCCATACAAAATAATGAGATGATGAAAAGTCGAACCAACATAAAAAAATTAAACGTAAGAAATGACACTTACGATCGTCGTTCCATGCCTGGGGAAATTCGGTCGAGTCCGACACCAAATCCGAGGTCCGGACGAAAAAGTACTTCAGCCAGAATTGACGGTTGGGTTTGTCGTCCATCTTGATGATCAGGCCCTTCGTCCCTCGATTTTTTAGTTGAAGCATCGTCCCTCTCATGAAGCCAGGACTGAACAGGTCCAACTTGAGTCCAAGCCGGCTTTCTCGGTGTACATCGTCAGTATGCGACATATCTTCAATGTGTAGGGGGTAAGCTGAGCCGAACATACGTTGTAGAACTGGCACAGCCCCTCCGCCAACGGATAGATGGGGAGTTTACACCCCATTATGAAGGGGTACTCATAAAAGGCGCAGAATCCAGGCCTATGTACATTGGTGAGGTCCCTTCCAGTCTCCTGTATAATGGCCGCCTCTGGAATCTAACAAGACGCCCGGAGTTCATTTAGGAGAGATTCAGTGAAAGTAGACCTCTCCCATGCAGGAGTATGCCCTTTTGTTGGGAAGTCCCTCCGAACATATAGTTCGTGGGGGAGGAGATTATCTACATTTAGGGAGACGAGTGGTTTGCGAGACTTCTTACCATCCCCTAATGGCCGGGAAACCCTGGAAGTAGCTTCACCCTCGTCTGTTCCACGACGGCGATTACCCTTAGCCATTTTTAGAAGTTTTTATACTAAAGGTATAACGATGAGACACAAAATCAACATACAAAGTTACAGTTCTATCAAGAAAAGATAAGAGACTAAAGTATGGGACAATTTTCTCATGATCCAAAGAATGGAAAGTCTTGAAACCTCTCACTATTTATAATAAGCCACTACACGAGATTCGAAGAGTTTTGCACCAGAAAAGAGGCGTGAAACCAAAACGTCAAATCACCTTTATGGCCTGCCTCAGGAGCAACCCCAATTATGACGCACGCCTCCAGCAAACGACGGTTCAGAAGAACGTGCCACGTGTACGTATATGGATGGATCCAGTACGGATCGACATTTTCCACCCATTGCAGATATATGCCGAATACATATCCAATAGGCGGAGGGACTAACTGTATTGGGTGAAATCAGATGTAAGACGGGTCGAGCACATATCCACATATGGCCGACTCGGATGTAATACGGGTCGAGCACGTATCCTTATACGACCATAGATGTCAGACAATACCCTCTCTCATGTCTATACGACGAGAATGGTACGCCCCCGACCATAGGGGCGTATCAGCAGGCTCGCCCGTGTAGACGTCCCGACTTCCCCTCCCATATACCTTCATTGTAATAATAGTAGCTTTGAAACGATGTAATGTGTTGGCGAAGGGACAATCCTTCTATATAAGGAAGGGTCCCCCCATTTGTAAGGCAAGTGTTATTAGTCAATAATAATACAACTCTCTCTTAAGCTATCATTTTTCTCTCTATTTTATCTCTCTATTGCTAACTTGCTCAAACACTTCATCAAGATCCATTACAATTTTACAAGAACAACTTATGTACGAATCCGAAGATCGATCTTTAGATATATTACTATTGATTTCGATTTACCTTTTCTATAATATTTGATTGTTCCTAACACATAAAGCAACCAATAGCTTTTGGGTCAAACACCTTCTCTTTTTCTTTATTCTCACTTTTTTTGGTACTCATTATTTCTGGGAATTGGGTGCTTGGGATTAAATTAAAAGAGATAGGAGCTTGCTTTGTTGTTTTTAACAGTGTCAGCTTTCGATTTTTACCTTCATTTATACAGCAGGTTTTATTCACTTTAATCGTACTCTTATTTGCTCAAGATGTAACATTGGTCCTTGCAAAAAGTAAAGATCCTCTTTTTTGGTCCTTCTTTTTTTTCTTTTAGACCACCACTTCTTTTTGTGATGTTTTCGTGTAATCATGAATCTTGAATATTTTGGCCTCCAAATTATCCCTTTAGTATAGGCTTTAATATTACTACTAATATATTGAAGGCGACATACAAAAAGAGGAATTGAAAACGAGAAAAATAGAGAGATAGAGGTTTGACGTAGGTTTTTTGGTTTGTGGGGGCAGGGGATTGTGTCATCATATCATGATAGTATTATTCTCTTTTCTTTTCTTGGTTTTCACTCGGTGTTCAGTATTCACGTTGGAGCCCGAATATATCCGGATTCGAATTGTGTAAGGTTTATTTAACAGGGAAGTATTCCCTAACAAGATTTTTTCTATACCTAGGACTCGGATTCGAGATCTCTAGTTAAGAATAAAAGGATCTTATACATCCCACTACAACTCATGTTAGTGTATTATTCTCTTCTATCTGTCTTTTAACGGAATATGATGAGAAATCCTGCCTTTCTTTCATTGTGTTTTTATTGTTGCCTGCAGTTAAATAGTTAGCAGTTAAATAGTTAGCATGGTTTTTAGTGGAACATTGGCGTTTTCTTTCTTTGACTGCTACCTTTTTTCTAGTCTCTTCCTTTCCGAATTTTAATTCGGTTAATTGAATACTATTTGCTCTACTAGGTTTTAAATTTGAGCTTTAAAATCGGTTACTTCTGCTAGTATTAAAATAGGTCGATTGCCTACATTATATATTTTAGGGTGTGAATCTTCCTCAGACTTTACGTGAATACAAGATAATTTGTACATCAGACGTCCTTTTAATTGGCTATAGCTAGCCAAGCACTGCATCTCAGTGGAGGATCTTACATTTACCATACGTATGGTCATGTGCAAAATACAAATTTCTTAGAATATATGTGTACTTTAACATGTTACAGTAGTTAATTTTTCTTATTTTTACGGTTGGTAATTCACTTTTATTTGATAATTATCCTTAATTATATTTTATAATACTTGATAGCATAAAAAATATTTTATACTATCAATCTATAGAAGTTAAGCTATTTAGAGAAAAAATATAAGTTCTGCACTATGTAAAAGTTCGTTTTACTATCAATAACTTTTAACATATAACAGCATGTCAATATCTTTAACAGTATTAGTGCATAGCACATAAGCTCTTTGAAAAATAGATTTGACTTCAATATGATGTAAATACTTACAAAAGATTTACCAGTTGAAATTATCAAATAAAGAACTTGATCGTGTAAATATTTTTTATAACAAAAAATTAAACTCTAGTTATTTCAAGAGAAAGTCACCATATATAGCCTAGATTTGCAGAGAATCTCAGTATCTCACACACTCATACCCGCACGAACACACCTACACATGTGGCATTATATTCATCTGTTTTGGCCTTACTTTTTATACATGAAGTACATAATGCTTAGCTTCATTTCTTTCTCTATTTTGGCAGACAATATCTCCAAATATAAATTCTGCTGAGACCTAACTTTCCAAATTGTTCTAATTAAAACAAACATTGTAATATCATATGAAACATAACATTTTCTTTGTAATATACATGGTGTTCGGGCATCTTCAGGACCGACAAAATTATTGAATATTTCTGTCAAATAAAAGGGCAACTTGGTGATTAAGCTTTCGCGGTGTTCGGGGAAGGACCGGACCACGAGGGTTTATTTTACGCAACCTTACTCTACATTGGCAAGAGGTTGTTTCCACGGCTCGAACCCGTAACCTCCTGATCACATGGCAGCAACTTTACCAGTTGCACCAAGACTCCACTAAAACTTAAACGGACGGGAAGAAATCAACTAGTTCAAAGCTTGGATCCCTCTTATAAGATTCTGATATCATCTTGCATGAAAGAGGCCGGTGAGCATAACTCGAGAATTATACCACAAATCCAATGCTAAACATATAATTAGTGAACTTGCAGCAGCATGGGCTGAGACTTGGGAAATAAGTTAATATTACAAATTAATTAACTATTCCAATGGATACAATATATGATAATAATCAGAATGAAAACTCACACATAACTTCACACACATTGTGAAAGAACCTCCAAAAAAATTACAACAACCTAAAGATAATTAAAAACAAAGATAACAAACTTAAGTACGGTAAATACACATTTAATTAGATTAATACAAAACCTACCAGGAATAAATAGGTATCTCCACTGCATCCTCAACATAGCAAGCGCCAGCTTTAAGAAAACCATCACTTTCTTATAATATTTGGGTTGAACATTTTGAATAGCTAATTTCCATTGAGTCATTTCCACTTTAGCTTGAGAACAAAGTGCGAAACATCAAGATTAATGAAGTTAATTAACATATGGATTAACGTTAAGAGATCATAGAATATGGCTGGTAGTAGAAGAGTTATTTAGACCAGAAAACCCTGTCCAAGAATTTGCACCACCCCAATATTGATTATTTTCCAAACTACCCAAAAATTGTTTGGTAGAATTTGACTCCATTTTCGTTGGTGGTGAAACTTGAGAAAACCCATTTGATGCTTCAATAGTATTTTCACCTTGAACTTGAAAAGGGTATAAATTTGTTGTATGCTCAAAGTTAGCTGCCAAAGACGGTAATAAATAATTGTTGTTGTTGTTGTTTGCTATTTGATATACCATTTCAGTGCCGAATCCTCCTCCATAATTATTTAGGTTTTGGAAAGCAGCCATAAGGGGTGTAAATTGTGTAGATGGTTGTGAAAATTGATGGCCAATAATTTCCATGCTACAACTTGAAGGACTTGCACTTGTTGAAATAATAACATTAGAATTACCCATTTGTCCTCCTGCTGGTTTTGAAATATTATTATTGTTGTTGTTACTGCTTTTACTTCTTTTATTTCTCCGGCAGCCCCCTCCGACTGGCACGTTTCTCATGGCACCTCCTCTCGTCCAATAACGACGACAACTCTTACAGAAGTGACGTGGCTGAGAAAGACTGTAATTATTGAAGTAACAGAACTTAGTATTTGTTGAATCGCACCTAGGACACTTTAGTCCAGCTTCTGGCAGTGGAATTTTTGCCATTCGGGCCCGATCGACCATTGAACCGGGCCTGATCGAGCCCAGCCCACCACCCACCTGAGAGGGTGGCGGGGGAGGTGGAAGATGAGGATTTTCATGTCCAGGGTTTCCTTGTTGATGATCTGGCTGTTGCAACTGAAGAAAAACAAAAAGAAAAAGAAGAAAGTTAGGAAACTTGTTCATAACTCACGTAGTCATATATATTTGGTATATACAACAAAAAAGACTAGCAGAAAAAAGGAATATGAATATGAATATTACTCTTTTTTAATCTGCTTTTTTTTTTAAAGGATGAAGAAGATGTATCAAAGTGGAAATTGAAGATTAAAGCCATACCTGTTGCAAATTAGGATGATCTAAATACACTGGAAAAGATGAGAAAATCATGGTTTATTTTATCTCTTTACTCTTTATCTTTTATAAAGGTTGATGGATTTTTTGGAAATATATGAGTGGAGAATCATAATAAAGAGAGAAAGAAGGGAATACCAGAGCCCCCAACAAAGAGAAAGGATGAAAAAGAAGAAAGAAAATGGATCGGAGGAATTAAAGATAAAGAAGAGAATTGAAGAGAACTTTGTTTAGTTTAATTTACTTTCCCTCATCACATTCTCCCTTTCTCTTTTTGTTTTTATTACTATCTTTTTAGGGTTTTGTATTGTAAATTTGAGTGGGCGAAGTTCCTTCGTATTTAAGCTTTCTTTTCTTTGTTGATGCCCTTGGACTAACTACATTCATAATAGTGCTTGAGAAAAGTAGTGTTGTGACGCCTCACTTTTTTTTTTTTTTTTTGTTCATGGTATTCAATATTTGTATTGGGCTGATTAAATTCTGATTTGTACCGAAAATTTTCATATTGAAGATAAAATACTCTCTAACAAAGATGACTTTCTATCCAGGCTTGATCTCTAGACCCTCGTTAAGACGACTCCTCACTTTTTGTTGGTTTTCGATATGCGGTTCGGTATATGCATTGTGGCTCGATTAAAGTCTATCGAATTTATGTCCACAAATGTCACATTGAGCGTAAAGCACTATTTGACAAAAGATCGATCTCGAAATATCTAATTAATTATGAAGGAGTAACTTATCCATTCCACCATAATTGTTGTTTATTTGTTGTGACCAGTGGCGGAGCCACATTTAACCAAGGGGTATCCTTTTGCCGGAAAATTTAATCGTATTGTAAGATAATTTTTTTTATTTTATATATATTTACTGAATATTGATTCATTTTGATTTTACAATATATTTAAATTCTTATATTTTAATATCCCTTAGTTAAAATTCTGATTTCGCTGGCTGGTTGTGACTCCACACTTGCATGAATAAAGAGATTAAAAAATGTGCACATTATCAATTTGCTTATGGTGGGATCCTCTTACGTAATAGAAATGCTACATGGGGTAGTGAACAAATCATAGAAGCTTCACAATTATCAAGAGAGTGATATTCTTTGGACCCTTTTTTAGCTTTGTGTTTGCCTTGTGTTGGGATAAGTAATGGCTATTACTACCTTACTACTACTATACTTTTTATGGTACATTGGTAAAAGCTAAGCACACTATTATTGTTTAGGTTTCTTCTTCTCATCTTCTTCTTCTTTCTTTTTGCTCTTGTCTATTTTCGATCTTTTAAAGTTTATGGCTAGCTTTAATTTACTTTAAACGTTCGATTTTTATATACGTGCATGCAATTTGGTTTCAATTAACACGTGGAGAGACGTTCCTAATACAAACATCAATTTGGATTTTTTAAATATTTAATAGAGTATTCTAGTAGCAAGTGGTTTTTTTTTTTTTTTGGTGAAATAATTTTTTGTATTCATCTCCAAACCAGTACATCAATAAGAATACAAAGAGAGATCTATCGTGCAACTATCTATATTTTTGCCTATATATGAAAATTTACAATTCCTTCCTATCTATCTATATATTTCTTCTATCCATCTTCCTTCTTTCTCTTTTATTCTCTTGTTTAAAACTTGGCAGACTACATAGACAAACACTTAAACTATCAAAGAAAGTTCACTTGAACACATCAACTAAGTCATATTCCACCGAAATACTTTTACTATACTTTTACTGCACCAATTTAACACAACACTGACATAGCAAAAACATTATAGTTCACGGCTCTTAGGAGTGTAATTGGATCCGATTTAATATTTTTCCTTTTTTGATATTCTTCTCCCCAAAAGTTCATCACCACCCTCGCTCTCCTCCTCCACTATTCGTCTTCCTCCTCCACTGTCATGAAGAAAAATAAGAGAAAAACCTTCCAAATATTGTAGGAATTTTGTTGGTACATAAAAAAAAATTATTGGCCCGTTGCTCTGTTCGATGATGAATTTGAGTAACATCAATAAGAAATTCTTGTTACCCCGTTCTTCAAAAATTTGAAGTTTTAAAAAGAATTAAAAATTTTATATTATTGCTTACAATTGTTAGGTGTTTTTCATAATTTTCTTAATATATTCGGTTTTCTTATCTCTTGAAGGAAAAGGGCAATATAATTATCTTAATTGGATTTTCCTTTATGTACAAGAAAATTATAATTCTCCTATATTTGGCTAGTCCTTTTTCTTGTAGGAAAAGGTTTTTACTTCTATAAATTGAGGATCTTTCATTCTCATTCAGTAGCATCCACAATGTAGCCATAGGGGGGCTTGAGAGTCTTGTTTAGGGGAAGAGCTTTACGGGACAAACATTAGTGTGTCACTTGTGTTTGCCTCTTCGTGAAGTTGTTCTCTCGGTATTTTCTACTCTTTTTTATTATAGTGGATTATACATCTCCGTTGTGGATGTAGGTCAGTTGACCGAACCAAGTTATATATTTGTATCTCTTTTGATAGATTTCTCTCTATTGTATGATTTATCGTCATTCAAGGTTTGTTTTGCTAGCTTCCGCATGACACCTGTTTTTTTGGTTTATTCCTATTTTTAGTGGGTTTTGGCTTTAAGAGAAAGCATCACTCATAATTTATTTATAGGACAGCCTTGGAGAATTATTCTATGCTCATTGATACAAGTCTTTAAAAGACTTAAGCACATAAGAATTGGTTTTGAGAGAGCTTTCTTCAAGAGAGAAGAGAGAAGAAAAGTATGTGTTACTGCAGATTTTTATTCCGACCAGCCTCAGTTAAGGTTAAACTTGAAACATAAAAGCTCTATTAACACCCACTCGAGTTCAAAGCTTTAAATTTCGAATTGAAGAATTTGGAGGTTGTGTTTTCATTCCAACTTGATGTATTCTTGAATTTCATAGATGTGGGTTGGTTGATTTTGACCCAGAGATAGTTTGTGGTTATTGCAATGTCTATGGAAAATTTTGATCTTGAATTTCAATCCAGATATGGGTTTTTATTCCACATGTTTAGGTGGTGGTTTTCTTGGGGAGAAGTGAGAAATGGATCTGGCTATTAGTGATGGACTTTTGCAGTAGGGCCATGAAAATATTTGATAATGTGATAGATAGCTTAAGCAAAAAAATTGTAAAAGAGAAAGTAAATAAGAAAATAGAAAAAAGAAATGATTCTTCTTCCATTGTCGTTTTTTTTCTTTTGCTGACTTGTCTCTTTGTTAGTGGTGTTAATTTTCATGTCAGTGGTAAGTAGCATTCAAGCACTTAGCCTTGCTTAGAGTTGTCAAAATTATATTTAAGTGGAATAGAGGAAATATGGTTGAAGTACTTAAATGAAATATAGCTAAGCTGAGGTTTCTATATGAATTTTGGCGCTAAGTTAGAGGAGTCGCATATGGGTTTGGCCTTAAAACTTCTACCATTCGAACATTGCATTCTTCCTTGATTTGCTCACATACTTTTTGTGGTCTAGACACTGAACTCTTCCATACAACTTCATTCCTACCTTTCCATACATAGTAGTTGGTTGCTGCTAAAGCTGCATATGCAAACTCTTTGCTTAGTTTTCCAACCATCATCCTTGTCACTCTTCTCCATAATAGTTGTCCCTTCAAGTTTGTAGCTCTGATTTTTAACCATTCTAATATTATGTCAGTACATCTACTACAGAACTGACATTCATAGTAAAAGGTGATCTATGGTTTTATGTTTATCCTCACATAACACACATAAGCCATCAGTATTCACACCTCTGTTCCCCAGCCTATATGTAGTGAGCAACTTCTTCTGTATAGTCAACCAACTAGTGAAGTTGTGTTTAGGCATGTTCTATTTATTCCATACCCATCATCCGCATGGATAATTTTTTTTGGGACCCTTTCTGCCATTTGTATCCCTTTTGTATTGTATAATTCCCTGTACTTGAATGACATCCCTTGTTTATATAACCTATTGCTAATTTATCTCTAATAGTACATATTTTCTTCCAGTACCAGCTACTGTTATTTGTTGCTTTATACTGCCACCATTCTACATCGTTAAGGTAAATATGGTTTATCCACTTGATCCATAGTGAGTTAGTTTTTTGAGTGATATCCCGCACATATTTCCTTATGACAGCCTCATTCCATGCTACACAATCTTTTATTCCTATTCCACCTTCCTCTTTTGGTCGGCACACAAGGTCCCAAGTTATTAAGGGCACTCTATTTCTTTCCATTTTTCCATCCCATAAGTAATTGCCACACATTCACTACTAGAAAATAGACCTATGGCAACAGTATTTTAGCAACGGTTACGCAAGCGTTGCAATAAAATATGTATGGCAACGGTTACAACCGTCGCATAATCCTCTCAGACCTACTAAGATAGGTAGTAAAATAAACCGTTGCATTAGGACAAAAACCGTGGCTATAGACTTACGTACTGCAACGGTTTCTTAATCCGTTGCAATAGACTATCTTTGGCAACGGTTCCTGAAAAAATAGTGCTAGTGGGACCGTATTACTTTCCCTCCCTGTTTTCCCTCTCCCAAAATATTTCGCGCCCTGCTTTTCGGAAAACAGAGACTAGACGTCTCAAGTAAAACAAAAAGAAAAACAAAAAGTTGTAACACAGATACAAAAAGCAAAAACCCTAAATTTGTTACAAGCCCTAAAAGATTGACTTGCTGTCCACACCCAAGCAACCACGGAGAAAAGCTTACGGAGAAAAGATTTTGTTGAAAATTCCTTCGACTGGTTTATTCGGCTATCTGGAAGTGGGAAGGTTCGTTTGTCACTTTCTATTTCAGTACATGAACTTAGATGAAATGTTTTCCTATTTAGGGTGATTCGATTTCAGTAAAGACATATGGATATGAATGCTAAAATCTGGTATATTCAAGATTTCTTTTTCCTATTTAGGGTGATTCGATGTATGAAGACTTTTGTCTAGGATTAAGTTAATAATACTGTTAAAGTCCATCTCTGTTACTTCAAATTGTCCCGATTTGTTCCAAAAATGGGATAATTAGGGACTCGACATCAGAATTCGATATGCATCTTCTATTTGAATGATATCTTAGAACAGTCGCTGGTTTACAATAGGTGAGCATGTTTTTTTTTTTTGGTAACTGGAAGATAAAACTTGGATTAGGTATGATTTTGACTGATGCTATGGCATTTTTTTCGTCTAATTTTGATATGTAACTGTAGTTACATGAAAATCCAATACAGATGTTACTTTCGTATATTGGAGATTTGGTTAAGAGTTGAACTCAAGATTTTGTCGATGGCCTTAGCCATTGTGATTTTCATTCGTACATTGGAGATTTTGATTATATTTCCGTAGAAAGAACATGTCGACTTTGCGAATACAGTGATTTTGCAATGAATTTATCTGAAATCGGAAGAGTTGACCGGTACGTCTATCTGGACAGATTTTAAGATAGTCTCTACATGCTGTAAAAAGTTTCTATTTTCATCTATAATGCATGACATAGTAGCATATTAAAGGCATATACTGAAAAAATTCAATGGAATCGTGATATTTCCCTTTTATCATTTGCAGAATGTGACAGAGCCGTTGTTAGTCGAGGTTGATCAGATTTATCATCTTGCAGCCCTGCTTCTCCAATATTCTACAAGTACAATCTTGTTAAGGTATGTTTGATTTTTAAACTTGCTCAGTAACTTTTTAAACATATCAACTTCAATTGACATGCATCGATTTTTTCCGGCCTTCCTAAAGATGTTTTTAGTTTCAATTAGGATAATTCTCTCTAATTAGTTTATAAATCATTGTGGTTTGTGATTACGATTTTAGACTTTTGTTGATTTCTTTGTTTTGTTGTCGTTTCATTGCCGATTAGTGTATCTTTTGGCTTCAAGCGTTAGTTGTGTTGTTTATTGTTTATGAGAAGTACAAACATGAGCTACGAAAAGTTGTTTAGCAATTTGCAGAAGCTTTTTTATCGTTTGCATTTACTGTTATATTTGCTATAAAATTTTGGTTTTCATATCTGTTTAGAATGACAAAGGTATCTTGAAAATCTGTGTTACTAGTGGTGTGGAAATATTTGGCCTGGAAATCTAAGCTACAACTTTCTCTAACCTCTGGATCTTTTCAAATTATCTTCTGTCAACCTCATGTGGAAATATTCCTCTGTTGATTTCTGATTATGTTAGCATATTTCAATGAAAAGTTTAAGTGTGAGTTGGTTTCAGTGATGAATTTAGCACTTATTTGTTGAAATCTACTTACTGAAATGATCGAGTTAATATGGAAGATGATATAACCAGGAATCTACTTGCATCTCTTTCTTTTTGTGCAATAGAGAAAGCTTTATATTAAGTGATATAATTATGTATCTCCAGTAATTCGTGGAATTTGTTATTTGGATCTTAATTTTTCTGATTCGCATTTGTGACCTATAGGGGATTTAATATTCAATGGATAATGGAGATAAAAGTTTGATGGGTCTCCGAAGATCCACGGATGAGTATATTCGGGGCATGAATGATTTTCTTGATAGGCCATTTGAACGGGCTTCCCAAGGCAATGAAATATTATGTCCTTGCAAAAAATGTGCTAAATGTTATTGGCATATTAGAAATGTAGTAGTGGACCACTTGGTTGGTTATGGATTTATTCAAGGATACACCAAATGGATTTTCCACGGGGAAAAGATTTCCTCGAGAAATAATCCACATCCCAGAAATTGCGATGAATCTTCCAACAAGCATGATGATATTGATGGAGTACTTCATGACACTTTTAGAAATATTGAGGGTGACACGAGGCATGAAGAAGGCGTGCGAGAGGGACCATCTGAAGATGCAAAGAAATTTTTTAAATTAGTGGAGGAAGGAAAATAAGAGTTATATCCGGGGTGTGAGAATTTTTCTAAACTGAGTTTTACCATTCGATTGTACTTAATCAAATGCATTCATGGATTGTGTAATATTGCTTTTTCAGACTTGTTAGAGTTGTTAAAAGATGCATTTCCATTTGCTAAGCTACCCGAGTCTTTTTATAGGGCAAAAAATATGATAAAAGATTTGGGTCTTCATTAGGAAAACATACATGCGTGCCCTAAGGATTGCATGCTTTTTTGGAATGAAAATGAGAAGAATGATAATTGCTCTGTATGTGGAACTTCTAGATGGAAGAATGTTGTTGATGGCGTGACTAATGCAAGCTCCAAAATCCCTGCAAAGGTTTTAAGGTACTTTCCCTTAAAGCCTAGGCTTCAGAGGATATTCATGTGCTCTGAAACAGCTGCAGCTATGCGATGGCATGCTACTGAACGACCCAATGATGGGAATTTAAGACATCCCGCTGATGGGGAAGTGTCAGGAAGCATGGAAGAATTTTGATTTCTTGCACAATGATTTCTCTCGGGATCCTCGTAATGTTAGATTGGGTCTTTCAAGTGATGGTTTTAATACGTTTTGAACCATGAGCATTTCCCATAGCACATGGCCTGTTATGCTAATGAACTATAATTTATCGCCATGGATTTGCATGAAGCCGGAGTATATAATGTTGGCAATGATCATTCCAGGTCCTTCTTCACCAGGAAATGATATAGATGTGTACTTACAACCACCGATTTCTGAATTGAAGGAACTATGGGAAACAGGGGTAGAAACATATGATGCTAAATCTGACCAAACGTTTCAAATGCGTGCAGCCTTGTTGTGGACAGTTAGTGATTTTCCAGTACTAGCAATGCTTTTCGGATGGAGCACCAAGGGGAGACTCGCATTCCCGACTTGTAATTATGGAACATGCTCTCAGTATCTCAAACATAGTCGTAAGATGTGTTACTTGGGTCATCAGACATTTTTGCCTCAAGATCATCAATTTCGAAGAGATAAGAAATCATTTGATGGTAAAGAGGATCATAGAATAACACCTACTCCCTTGGCAGGTGTAGATGTGTCAGAAGAATTGCGTGAATTTAATCATGTCTTTGGAAAGGGTCAAAAGAAACGGCGTCGGGGTAATGAAGGTCCATGGAAGAAAAAATCAATCTTTTTCGAATTGCCGTATTGGGAACATAACGAATTGAGACACAATCTTGATGTAATGCACATCGAGAAGAACATATGTGATAGTTTACTTGGTACTTTATTGGATATGCCTGGAAAGTCAAAAGATCATGTAAACTCTCGCTATGACTTGGAAGAGATGGGGATACGAAAAGAGCTTCAACCATTAAAAGATAAGGATAATAAGAAAGTTTATTTGGATAAAGCTTGTTTCTCTATGCAACCAGAAGAGAAAAAGTTGTTTTGCACTGTTTTAAAAAATGTGAAATTACCAAAAGGGTGTGGGTCGAATATATCACGACGTGTGGAAGTGGAGGAAATGAAAGTATCAGGGTACAAGAGTCATGATGCTCATTTTATCATGCATTACTTGCTCCAGGTTGCAGTTAGAAAAGCGTTGCCCACGAATGTTTCTTTGGTCTTGATTAGGTTGGGGGACTTCTTTAGAGCCATATGTAGCAAGGTTATAAGGAGAAGAGATCTTGAAAAAATGCAATCTGAATCAATGAAATTGAGTGCTACCTTGAAAAGATATTTCCTCCAACTTTTTTTGACATAATGGAACATTTGCCTATCCATTTAGTAGATGAAATTAAGCTTGGGGGTCCGGCTCATTTGCGTTGGATGTATCCTATTGAGAGAAATTTGTGTAAGTATAAGGCATTTGTTCGTAACCGATATCATCCAGAAGCGTCAATAGCGGAGGGATTTTTGGCCGAAGAGTGCTTGACCTTTTGTTCGAGATACCTACATGATGAGGTGAAAACAAGATTTAGCAGGTATCAAACAGAAGATGATGAATGGGTTGAAACAGAGGGAGATGATGTGTCACCTATATTCCCTAAGATAGGCCATCCAATCGGACGTGAGAAAAAAACCAAAGGCAATGCATTTACCATGGATTTACAATTATGTATTGAAGCACATCGATATGTTCTGTTCAATACCGGAGATGAACAAATGGAGATGTTTATCTAGTAAGATAATTATCATTTTTATTATAAACTTTATTAATTTACTTATATGATATGATAATTTATACTTTATTAATAAAGGCTAATATATGAATCTAAAATATTCATGTTTGCAGGGACCATAAGAGTTTAATAGATAATAATACAAGATCAAATGCATGGATTAGAACACGAAATCATAGTCAGCAATTCGGCAACTGGTTCAAAGAGAAAGTTAAAACGGTTGAAGTGCCAAGTCATTTACGATGGCTAGCTAAAGGGCCTAATATAGTTGCAAAAATATATACTGGATATTTCATCAATGGATGTCGATTTCATACAATGGAACGATATAGCCGAGTCAAGACTCAAAATAATTGAGTGACTCTGTCAGCAAAAACTGATAGTTTTGCTAGTGCTAGAGATTCAAACCCTATTGATGGAGAGGTTATCTATTATGGATCTATTCAGGATATCATTGAGATTGATTATTGGGGTTGTTTTAGTGTTATATTATTTAGATATGATTGGTTCCATAATGAAATAGATGAATATGGCTTAACTCGGGTATACTTCAATAGATTATGTAGTGTCGATGACCCCTTTGTATTGGCATCTCAAGTGCATCAAGTTTTTTATGTGGAGGATCCAACAGAGAATGATGTTTATTACCCAAGAAACAGAGTCCCTATTGACTTGTATGATTTGGAGGAAGAGAATTGTGATAATAATGCAGACACATTTTGGAGGGAGCTTGATGATGATATTGGTTCATCGGTTAGATTACCTGATGTTGATGTCATATGGTCGAGAGCAGATGCTCCTAGTGATGTTATTGATATGTCATCTCATGCAGAGCTTTTACAAGATATAAATATAGAAACATCGGAAAAAAATGATAATATTAATGATACTGATTGGGATTTGATGGATGCTGATGATTGAAGAGTAATTTCTGAACATTTTTTGAATATGCAAATATGAAAACTTCAGAAGAGTTCTCTTTTGCATTTTCTTCTATTCTTCTTTGTACCATCACTTTGAAAGAAAATGGAAAAGAATGTTATTTCATATTGCTTCTTTGATTGTTCTATAGTTTTATCTGAATGTAATTTTCTTTGCCTGTTGTGCACCATAACCCTGTTATGCATAACAGTCTGGTTGTTTCTTGATCACCTGTGTTTGTGGAAGGTTGTTGCTCCACTGTTTCTAGATGCAGTAGAGTATAGTTTTCAGGTAAAACATGAATTAATAACATGTTGTTTCTAGTGTTGACCGCAGTCTTTTTTCTTTTAGCTGGGGGGTGGGGGGTTACACAACATAGAGGATAAGTTCTAGTACTTACTGCACATGAAGCTATCAGAAGAAAGCCTGAAAGTGCAACTATGCAGTCTAGTAGTTCCTGAAAAGTTCTCTCCTGAACTCGGCACTGTTGCAGGATATCCACATATTTTCTCTCCTGAACAAGCCTTGGACTAGTGTTACAAGTAGTGTAGGATCAGTATTTTCTTTAGGTTTGTGGGTTGTGCGAGGGGCTCCAAGTTTCTCAGTTGAACTTTGCGAAGTTTAAAACTTTTACTTGCAACTCTATTGAATCAATTCTGGAATCTTGATGAAGCTTTACGTTTTGCTGAAGTTTGAAGTACTCTTGGATATTTGACTGATTATGAGATCCCAAGGATGTTATTTCTCCCAAATCAACGTTCTGATAGTTTCTTCTATTCTTCTTTGTACCATCACTTTGAAAGATATGAGCTTATGAAGTTCTGTTTCTGGGTGTTTCTTTTGTTTCTAAGGTTTGGTTAGTTGAGAATTTTTAATTAGCAGACTGATGGTAAGTTGGAAAAATACACGAACTTGCTTATATTGCTCTTCCATCACACATTGATCCTGCAACTTGGGGCTGCTCACTCTTTTAGTAAGAAATCTGTGGATAAGCACTTGTATCATTCAATGGAATAGATCCTGCACATTAATAATCCCAGTGGCGTCAACTGAACCTCCAAAAATAGCTCGAACACTTGTATCATTCAATGGAACAGTAGCTTCCAAATTTGACACCACCATAGCTGACTGTTTTCCAGTTCTGCATTACCACATGGAACTGGTAAACTCTACTCAACACCATCTGAGCCTCGATTACCATCTGCCACACCTTGATTTCTTAGACTTCTATCTTAGATGATATAATAGCTTAACGTAATGCCAATTGGCATGTGTTTGTAGAGTTAGGTGTGTGATTTTGCTGTATAATGGCCGGATTGTTTTTGCATTTTAGCGTGTTTCTTACAATATGTCCCTTAGCTCTCTTTGTCTTGCCCTTCTCCTTTCCCCCTCCTTTACTGCATTATAATTGTTCTTCTGTACCTATTAACACCTATCAGAATGGTTCCAATGCTGGAATTTATCTACAAGGGATCATACATGACCTTTGAAGGAGTAAACCGGATTGCTCTTAAAACCTTCATAGTGGTTTCCGTGTACACCAACAACAGCCCGGTGTATTCCCATAAGTGGAGTTTGTAGTGGTTTCCGTATCACCTTGGAATTGTAAGATTGTTGGTAATGTAGTATAGAATTCATTTTCATACGCGCAGTACCTATTTCTTAATACCGTGGGCTCTGAATTTGAACCTGGTTTTAAGTGATGCCCATGTTTATTCCACTCTAGTCATGCTGCTATCCATATCTAAAGGCCAATCCTCGCACCAAATATGTGGATAAGCACTTGTATCATTCAATGGAACAACACCTGCCTCAGCTCTTGGCATTACATTAAGCTATTAGATCATCTAAGATAGAAGTCTAAGAAAAACCAGTTACAGCTTTAGACAAAATCTGATTATCATAGGCTTGCACAACTGGATTCACCACATTAAAAATCCTTGCTAATGCTGTATTAGCAGGAACATGACGTAGGTTTTGCATTTCAGGTGTTTAAAGTTTTTGGTAGATAGGAACAATGTTTAGATTGCTTTCTTATATACTGATTTTGGCTCTAACTGTTTTATGTTTTATTCTTTTGACAGATTTTGATAGTCATGAGACGGGACGAAGGTTTGAAACAAAAGAAAAAAACAAAAAACTCGACATGTATTACTGCTGGAACACTTGCCTCTTTGGCATACCAAAAAAAGTTATCGCTGACCAGAAAAACAAAGATTCCAGCTAGCGGTATACGATCAAGTGAAGAGCGTGAGCATCTTCAAAATTTAGCTGAAGACCATCAGATACTAACTGAAATAGCCACCCCTGCAGCAGAAATATTAGAGGAGCAAATGCAATTTAATTCAACTGTTGATGTACAAGAACAATCTGAACAACAAGGCAAGAATTTGCATACAAATACTAGCATTCTTTTTCAATTATAAAATTGAATTATATGTAATTTTGTGATTATCTATGATTGTATTATTGTAGGGTCTTCTGCTCAAAAAAGGAAAAGAGGTAAAACAAAGATGTTAAATGTACATGGGAGGCATGACCGAAAATTGATCGTAGTAAATGAGCAAAATCAACTTGTTGATCCTAGTAAAGATGTTGTGGCAGAATTGGGCAGTTTCCTTGGCACATTGGCAAGGAATGTGAATCTTTGCCCTCTTGATATATATGATTGGAGGAAAATGGACACAAAAGATGATTTGTGGGCATATACCAAGGTTTCAAGTTTCTAATTCAATTTTTGTTTGAATATATTCAATATTTTTTTACTAACTCCTTAAAAAATTTTATAGGAAAAATATGATATCCCTGACACTGCAAAAAAAATGGGTTTTGGAGGGAATTCAAGCTGCTTGGAGAAGACACAAGAGTAATTTAAAAAGAAATCACTTTGAAGCCTACGAGAATGATGAAATTCGAATGCAAAATAGGCCTGAATATATTCCAACATCTCAATTTAAGGATCTCCTCAAATATTGGAACTCCGAAAAAGTCCATGTAAGTTTAATTACTTGCAGTGACTAAAACTTATAACTTACAAACAATGGTATATTTGCATTTATAACTTACAACTAGTACATATTATCCGCTTTATCATCCTCGTCTTCTTTTTTCTTTCTCTCTAGCTATTGTCTTTTGCTTCTTTAGCATTCAATTCTTCATTTTCTCATCAAAAAACCGTAGAGATTGTGCATAGCTTCACATCTGATTGTTCAATTCTTCATTACACCATAAAGATTGTGCATATCTTCACATCTGTTTGAGAATAAGAACCTGTCTTAAGTCTTAATCCTACTCTCCTCTACAGTTGCTAAACTTGAATTGTTTAATAGGTTAATCTTGTTGGTTAAATGAAAGAGAGGATTTAATAAGTAGTTTCACTAATTATATACTTGAACAAGTTTGATGATTTAGCATTTTTGAGTACCTGTGAGCTCATTTGAGGTATAACTTAACTGAACACTTCTTTCTCTGGTCTTGTTGACTCCTTTATGTGCAGAAAATGTCAGAGATCAATACCGAGAATCAAAAAAAAATAAAGAATCCACATGATGTTGGCAAAACAAGCTTTGTTGTAGTCCACAATGATTTGGCGTGTGCTCTTATTTATCAGCAGATATGATCATGTTGTCATTTCTAAGAATATTTTTGACACCCAATCTTATATAATGTATCTAGGAAAAAGAGAAGAACACTTCCGAACCTTTATCTCTTCGAGAATTCTTTGTGACTACAAGAGCAAGAAAACTTGGAAGGTCATACAAGGAATCTGATGAAGATACAACTACTAAAATTGTGCGAACTCTATCTTATTGTTTTTTTTATTGAAATTATTATTTGTTCGTATTGGCTTTTAGTTACTAGAATTTTCATTTTAAAAATTTGTATAATAGGCTGAAATGGAAAAAATTGAAACACAACAAAGTGAAGATGGTAGCACTTCTGTTAATGCATTTGCAGCCGTTATGGGACCTGAACATCCGGGACGTCTTAGATTGTATGGACGAGGGGTTACAAGCACTTCTTTGAAAGGAAAAATGGGACATTTTGAATCCTCTTCAAATGCTACAAATGATCTGGTGCAACAAATTGAAGAAAGGATGACAAGAATGTTCGAGGAACAGAAGGAACAATTTGAGAAACAGAAGGAACAATATGAGGAACAAAAGAGAATGATGCGACAAGAAATTCTAGGAGATATCTTTGTACAGCTTCAGCGTTCAGGATTGCAAATCGATCCTAATATTATCGCAAACTTGTGTGCTCGTTCACCAGGAGAAGCTTCGTCCGCACAACAAGTAGCTATTCAACCAATCAACAGGCCATCTTTTGGCAGCAACAATCAAGGTACGATTTCTTTTCGATATTAGTTATAGATTGGTTGTGTGCGCAATCTGTATCACTCAAAAACAGAGAATTGATCTCTCTTTTCCTCTTTTTTGTGTGAGCAATATGTATCTCTAAGTGAGTTGCCTTCTGCTAGTGTTTTCCTCATTTCATGCATTGGATTTTCTGGCATTCTTGGACGTCTGTATAACCCGATGACCTGATTGTATGCTTAGACATAATTAGACATGCTATCAATGGTTCAGTCCAACCAGCAAATTTGCTGCTGGCAATGATATTTGCCTTGCACCAAAGTTAACTAGTATAGACATGATCATTAAAGTGTTTAGCCACCCTTCCTTACATACCTTTGAATTGTTGGAAATTTCACAGGCTCTTGCGCAGTAGTATAGTCCATTTTTATTGCAAAAACTTGTAGCTTGAGATAAACCTACAATTGGATTCTATTTTACCTGTAGCTTGATATAGGAGAGTTGGTTGGATTCTGATATAGGAGAGCTGGTTGCAAAAACCTGTAGCTTGATATAGGAGAGCTGGTTGGATTCTGTTTTACCAGTTTCTTTCTTCAGTTGACATGCCTTACATGTGGAACATGCATCCTTGGTTATAGACCATTCCTTTTCTACAGGATCCTCAGTTTTGGACTTACAGACCATTATCTGAGATGATGGTCTATTGCTGGGATGCAAGTTTTTCTTTCAACTGTGTTACTGTTTCACAGTGGAGGCAGAGACAGCATTGCAGATAATTAAGTTCCAATGCTTTAAGAAACCAAACAAATAACCTGTACAAAATAGATTCGACTAATTCACAAGCAAAGTTCCACCACAAAAAAGGAAGTTCTTATCCCAAAATTCAGCGCAAAAAAGCTAAAGAAAAAATTGATAAACATAAGAGACACATATATGAAAAGAAAAAATCTAGTAAAAGTGCAGTCATTTCCATTTAAATGCAAGCAAATGAAGAGCACAGAAGCCAGGTAATAAGAAGAAAAGTTTGTTTAAGTTAACAATATTATATCCGTCAAAATGCAAGAGAATATAGAACATGGAAAAAACAGGTAAATGAACGAAGGGCTAATGAAAAACCAAGATAACTGAGGGCAAAAAGTTAAGGCAACTAACAATTTCTGACCATGAAAAGCCAAACACCAAATTAGATACTAAAACTCGAAAGATATATAGCTTTATATGATAGAACAAACACGGGGAAAATCCTTATTGAATCCTCATGCCTTTGTAAATCCTATCCTCTGTCTACCACGGTTTAGTCCACAAGAGTCGTTTGAATGCTATATCTTGAATTATATGTCAACACTACCGAGGGTCATTTGGAATGCTATTTCTTAGTCGTTATAGTGCTCATTACAGTTGTATTACAGTCGTTACAGTGCTATTTCTTAGTCGTTACAGTTGTATTACAGTCGATCCTAATGTTATAGCAAACTTGTGCCAGGAGAAGCTTCGTCCGCACAACAAGCAGCTATTCAACCAATCAACATGCCATCTTTTGGCAGCAACAATCAAGGTTCGATTTCTTTTCGATATTAGTTATAGATTGGTTGTGTGCGCAATCTGTATCACTCAAAAACAGAGAATTGGTCTCTTTTTTTCCTCTTTTGTTGTGTGCACCATCTGTTTCTCTCAAACTACTCTCCTTTGTTACTTCTAATTAATTGATCTACTAGTGTTTCATTATGCTACTTAAATTTTAAAACAGATAAGCTAGACGATTATATGCCAATGGCTAAAGCCGAGGTTTTAAACAGAATGCTATTTCTTAGTCGTTACAGTGCTCATTACACTTGTATTACAGTCGTTACAGTGCTATTTCTTAGTCGTTACAGTGCTATTTCTTACAGTCGTTACAGTGCTATTTTTTAGTCTTTACAGTCGTTACAGTGCTATTTCTTAGTCGTTACAGTTATAGTCTATTCTACTACAATTATTCATTAGACTAGTCATGATTCTAGTAATCTCTGAATATGACATAATTGCTTTCAAAATTCCGAAGGAAAGGGAAATCAAGTAAAGAAAATATTCTGGAATTGTACAAAAGATGACAATTAACAAGAGATAAGAAAGAAATTATTTCTCCATAGTTAAGAATGCTTATGATCTTAGGATCAAAACTGGATGAACCATGGAAGATGAGAAATCATAAAGTACAATTAAATTAAGAGGAAAAAAGAAATTATGTTCAGAATGGTCTTGTTTACTTGTTAGTTTCAGATATACGAATGAATAGCCTGATGTTTCATGTCAACCTCTAAATTGACCAAAGTTGCTTATTAGATAGCATAACAGAATAGGCTGGTGTTCTTGTGGGAAACTCCTTGCCGAGGGCCAGTGCACCCTTGGGATTAGTCGGGGTCTCGAAGAGATTCGAACACTTGGTGCAAATAAAAAAAACAGAATAGGCTGGTGTTCTAGCTATTTGAGAAAGCAATAGGTGAATATGAACCTAAGAAGATGCAGATTAATGCATCAAGTCTTAGTAGTATTCCAGATGTACTTTGTTAGTGGTGGTTACTATCTTAGCTTGCTGTGATATTTATTTACTTCTTTTCCCTTTCAAGTACTTGTTGTGAATGTGATAATCAGGTGTGCATCCGCCATGTATGTGCTGCTGTATGTTGTTAGGCAGATTTGAATGCTTCTTACACGCCTTTTGTTAGGCATAATGGCAGATTATTAGGCAGAATGGTCATGTAACTATTTTTCCTGCCTCTAACTATTTCTTTTTCTTGCCTCTAACATGTTTTTCTTGCCTCTACCTATTTCTGTTCTTGTTGAATTTACAGGTGAACCAAATGATCAAGGGGGAGATGAAAGCAGTGAAGACCTTACCTAAAAGTATTGGTCGAAGAATCTTCAGACAATCTAGGAATGTTTTTATTTTGTAACTATTTTGCAAACTTATGTATTCCAACTCTTGGATTATCAAACACTTTTATCGTATATTTTGCTTTTATAAATGGATAATTGCAGTTGTATATTTTGAATTATGATTATGTTGATGAATATATTTTCATTTAGTCAGTTATGTAATAATTTCAGTGTATTATATATTTATCTTGTTGCAATACCGTTATATAGCTTCCAATAAGCGTTGCAGTAGCTCAGGATAAGCGTTGCAGTAGCACAGGATACGTGTTGCAGTAGCTCAGGATATTCGTTGCAGTAGCTCAGCATAACCGTTGCAGCAGCCTGTAATAACCGTTCCAACAGGTAAAACAAAATAATATATAAAATATTGTAATGTCTATAGCAACGGTTCTCAGTCGTTGCAATATCCAAATAGCGATGGTTCAAAACCGTCTCCATAACTCACTATTAACTGTTGGTTTTGGTCATGATACAACCGTTGCATTAGATGTTCCTATGGCAACGGTTATTAAACTGTTGCTTGAAACCGTTGCAATTGACCAATGGCGACGCAAGTTCCCGCAACAGACGTTAAACCGTGCCACTATCTCTATCGCAACGGTTGTCGTTACTATGGCAACGGATGTTGTGGCGTTGCCTTAGGCCTATTTTCTAGTAGTGATTGCCGTAATACTTTTTAGGACTGTTTTGGGCAGTATGAAAATTGAAGCCCAATTATGTATGTGCATCAAGACTATATTTATCAATTGCACTCGACTTCCATATGATAGATTCCTTGAACCCCAACTGTTTATTCTGTTAGCCATCTTATCTACTAGTACCTGAAAGTCCACTTTTGAGATCTTCTTTGAGGAAATTGGGACTCCTAAATATTTGAGTGGCAGTCTACTCTTACTATACCGTGTCATTTCACATAAGTCCTCTATTTTTTTTGCTTACATATTCACTTCAAATATATTTGACTTCTCTGCATTTGTTGTTAGCCCAGAAGAGTTAGTGAATTTTTATACCCTCTCAGTAATAGCATCAATGATTAGATTTCCCCTTTGCAAAAGAGAAGAACATCATCCGTAAATCACAACTGCAAGTGTCTACATTTGGTGTGGAATCTAAACCCCTCCCTCAGTGTTACATATTTTATTATCCTTGAGAATTACTCCATGCATATTACAAAGAGTAGAGAAGATATTGGATCTCCTCGTCTCAGACCTCTCTTCCCTTTTTATATTTCCATAGAGTCCTCCATTGATTTTTACTGTATATTATGGTGTTGAGATGCATTCCATGATCCCCCCTAATGAATTTCATAGGGAAACTTTGTGCGTGTAACATTTTTCCACAACCTCCCGCTCTATTGAATCATAAGTCTTCTTAAGATCAATTTTAATCAAACAGCTTTTTGTTGCTACCTCCCTTTTGTATAGTCTAACCAAGTCTTGACATATTAGAATATTCTGCTTGATTTTTCTCCTTGCTACAAAAGCACTTTGGTTTTATGAAATTATTACTAGTAGAATAGTCGTCAATATGTTGCATAGAATTTTGGAAATGACTTTATAGATAGTATTACAGCATGCAATATATTTGAAGTCCTCTACTATCTCAGCATGGTTACTTTAGGAATTACTATGATGATTGTTCTATTCATTGTTTTCAGCAATCTCCCTGGTTCAAACAAATTCTAGTGTTGCCTCCTTCAGAACTTTACTTGTTATTTTCTAGTTGTCTTTAAAAAATTTACTCCCAAACCCATTTGGTCCAGGAGCTTTTTCACCATCTATCTGCCATAGAGCTTGTCTGACTTCTTTTTCTTTGAATTCTTCTGTCATAAATTGTCTTTACCCTTCTGTTACTACCTTGCCTTTCCTTGCCTTTTCTTGAAGTGTCTCGACTATGAGAGAGAAGCTAGAGTTTAGTTCTTCCATAATATTGAGCTAGAATATCATTATTATATGTGGCTGCACTAATTTAATCTATGTTTTATTTGTGTTAACAATATAATTAAGTAATTAAAAAGTTTGCTCTATTTAACAACTTAACCTTTTAAATGAGATGGTAAGTATTGGGTGTGCGAACAATGTCCCATATTGGTACCTGAAAAGATTGGGAGTGTACATATAAAGTACAGGGGTCTCTTAATGGTGTGAGGCCTTTTGGGAAACATTGTGCACGCGTGGCCCAAAGTGGATAATATCACAGCATATTAAGAGTGTATTTGGGTTATTTTAGCCCTACAACTGGTATCAGGGCTCAGGTTTAGCGGGACGAGTATGGAGATGGCGGAATGATAGTGCGGGGCGGCACGCACACAAGAAGAAGCTAGTTGCGGGCTTTGGTTGCCATAATATTCTAACAATATCAGTGGCACACAGTAATCTCGAAAACTGACTTGTGGATCGTGGTAATGTTCCACGTGGAACTTAGATTGAGGGTGAGATTGTTGGGTGTGCGAACAAAGTCACACATTGGTAGCTGAAAAGATTAGGAGTCTACATATAAGGTATAGGGATCTCTTAATGGTGTGAGGTATTTTAGAAAAAATCGCATGGTCTTGGTGTCACGCCCCAAATCGAGGGACATGACCGGCGCCTGACCGAGTTGCCCCAGTCAAGCGGACCTAGGTGCCTTTCATTCCCACGCATTAACCCTGTGTTGATTGTTTCTCATTAACCAAATATTTTACCAATAATGACTGATTTCATAATGCATAAATATAACCATGTGATTGATTCACTAACAAGTTCATAATTTATATTTACAACGCCCCACATACATATACATAGGCCACAATCCCACAGTTTACATGTCTATGGAGCCTCTAGGATACAAAAGGGAAATACAATACTTGCCGGTAACAAGGCTCGGCTATACCTTACAAAACCAAAATGAAATCTAAACCGAGTGGCATGAACCACACAAGGCCCCAGGAAGAAAGGGGCTCGCCAAAACGGGCAGTGGAAGGAGAAGGATACTACTGCCGACGAGCTGAAGTGACTGCTACTGATCCACCTACAATCATGACACGAATGTAGCGCCCCGGCAAAAGGGACGTCAGTACACTTGAATTGTACTTGGTATGTATGGACAAACTTTGTCCCAAGTAAACTCAAGCCATTAAATTACATCAACAATTAATTAAGCCGACCAACCATGTTTCCACATTTTCCTCATTTCAAATAATTCTCACACAAAGCACTTTCTACGATCAACCAATTTAACAATAACCAATCAATCACGTAAAGCACAAGTAGTCAAACAAAGGGGCAATCGGTGCCCCACAGGTTGCAAACTCTCCTGCTTGTCTCCTTTCACAATTTCACATTATTGATTTTTGTATCAATTTTCAATAGCGATTTCGATCGCTTTCCATCCTTATTGCCCCTGACCACCCTTATTACCTCGGCCACCCTTATCACCCCGACCCACACCTTATTTCCCCACGTTGCGGCGCGCAACACGACCCCGCCTTACAGTTGAAAACACAACAATTTCAAACAGCAGATAAGGTACTACACACAATTTCAACAAGTTCAAATAAGCAACTTACACATTGGTTCATGTTCTCAATTTCTTCTCAAGCCAATATCAAAACCAAGTTACAAATATTCCAAAATCGAAAATGCCCACATAATCATGTTCAACAATTTACCACAATTAAGGTGTTTCAAATTCCTTCCACAATAAGCCAAATATGCCATCACAATGGTTGTTCCCAATTCTTTACTAATCTCGATTACCTTTTTTTCTTTCAATTCATATTTCATACCACACCACACGTAGTTCAACATCAATCAAATGCTCAACAAGGAAATCAAATAATTACGTAAAAGTTCTCAATTTGACACATGCCAAAACAATTCGCACACATTTGGGCGATTTTACAAGAATCAAAATTAGCCATACATACCTGGTGATGAGTTTTCTTCCGTTAACTTCCTACTTTATGCTTACCCAAGATATCCTACTCTTGCCAACCTTGTTCTTGAAGACTCTTACTTCTACTCACTTCTTTTACTAGAAATCAAGTTCAATAATCATGCATGAGTGTAAAAATTCTATTTTCAAAAGCTATTATATGCAAACCTCTCTTTACCCAATTTAAAACTGAAAATCAAAGGAAATAGTTAGGGTTTTTACCTTGAAAAGATTGGGGAAGTTGAATCCTTGCCCTAAGATCCCTTGGAATTAAGATGGTTGGAACAATCTTTGAAGATGAAAGATTTCTCTCTCTAAAAACCCTCTCTTCTCTCTCTAATTTTGGTAAGATGATATGATAAAATGAAGAAGAAGTGTGTTATATTAAAGAAGAGCTCGGGTCAAAATGTTACAAAAATCTGGGCCGGGGTCAATTATGCGGTGCACTATGCGACCGCAGAATCAACATGCGGTCCGCATAATGACCGCAGAATTGCCCCAAATCTTACACAGGTTCTGTTAAGGAATGCGGTCACTATGCGGACCGCGTGTTGATTCTGCGGTCGCAAAGTGCACCGCAGATTTGACATGCGATCGCATATCGACCGCACTTTTGACACGATTTTGGGCAACTCTCTGGAACGTTTTGCGGCAAGAATGCGGTCCGCATATCAGGTTTGCGGTCGCATTCTTGACCGCATATTTGACATTTTTCGAAAAAATTAATTCTCTACATTTTTGAAACTTAAATCACTACCAAGGGTCCGAACCGCGGCTCGCAAGCTCGCCGCGAAGAATTCTACGCATTCATAACACATTTATTCGTACCATGACACCACAACTACTAGGTTTTATGCACAAAATTTTTACGGGGCCTTACATCCTCCCCCCTTAAGATCATTCGTCCTCGAATGAGGATTTTGAAATAAATGAGTTGGTTTCGAAAGACATGATATGCGACCATCAAAATTTTGACTAACTCTTATATTTTAGAAAAAATTCGCCAGAGTTTCCTTTGTATTATGGACATATCCACCTGTCAGAGGGCCCCGAAACACATTACCAAACAACAATATACAACTACAACACTTTTCACAACTGGTATACACTTTCTTAACTCAACGAATGCACATATTCTATCATATTATTACAATTGCACAGAAACTAGTCACTTCAATGAATTCTTACCTTGTTAAACCAATTTAACACGCGAATATTTATAAGGATTTCATTTATCAAGAAAGGTTCAAGTGACCCAAGGTAACAACACATTTAACTCATTACAAGATGAAGGGGACTTTACTAATACTAAGAGGGAAACAACTTAGACAAGATGACAGTTACTAGGAGTAGGAGGGTCACCTAATTTCTTCTAGGCTTGATCGAACAAATGGGGGTACTTTTCCTTCATCTCTTTTTCCGCTTCCCATGTGGCCTCCTCAACTTGTTGACTTCGCCATAATACTTTAACAGAGGCGACTTCCTTATTTCTCAACTTACGGACTTGCCTATCAAGAATGGCAACTGGAACTTCTTCATATGACAAATTTTCATTAACCTCTATAGCTTCGACTGGCATGATGGTGGATGGATCTCCAATCACTTTCTTCAACATGGACACATGGAATACCGGATGCACTGATGACATCTCGGGAGGCAACTCTAGCCTATAAGCAACTTGACCAATCCTTTGAACGATCCGATATGGCCCGACATACCTAGGACTCAATTTCCCTTTCTTTCCGAATCGCATGACTCCCCTTCATAGGAGATACCCTCAAGAACACCCAATCATCGACTTGAAACTCCAAATCCCTTCGACGAACGCCTGCATAGGACTTTTGACGACTCTGTGCTGTTTTCATTCTCTCCTGAATAACCTTGACCTTTTCCATAGCTTCGTACACCATATCTGGCCCTAGCAATTCCGCTTCACCTACCTGAAACCACCCGATTGGCGATCTACATCTTCTCCCGTACAATGCCTCAAACGGGGCCATTTGAATGCTAGCATGATAGCTGTTATTGTAAGCAAATTCTATCAGTGGCAAGTGTTCATCCCAATTACCTTTAAAATCTAAGACACAAGCCCGTAACATATCTTCAAGCGTCTGAATGGTCCGCTCGGCCTGTCCATCGGTCTGTGGATGGAAAGCTGTGCTGAGATTCACCTGAGTTCCCAAACCTTGCTGAAACTTCTTCCAAAAGTTAGCGGTGAGCTGAGCCCCGCGATCTGAGATGATAGAAAGTGGAGTGCCATGAAGCCTTACTATCTCCTTGATGTACAATCTTGCATATTGCTCCGCGGTATCAGTGGACTTGACAGGCGGGAAGTGAGCTGATTTGGTGAGTCGATCTACTATCACCCATATTGAATCGAACTTACGCTGAGTGCGAGGTAACCCTACCATGAAATCCATATTGATCATCTCCCATTTCCACCTTGGTATTTCTATAAGCTGAGTTAATCCACCGGGTCGTTGATGCTCGGCCTTCACTTGTTGACAATTCGGACATTTAGCTACAAAGCCTGCCACATCCCTTTTCATACCGTTCCACCAATAAACCTCTTTGAGATCGTGATACATTTTCGTTGAACCAGGGTGCACAGAATACCTGGAAGTATGAGCCTCTGCCATCACTCTTTCCCGAAGCTCGTCCACATCCGGAACACATAGCCTATCTTTACACCGCAATACACCATCTTCGCTGCTGAGTACAAATGCTGAGGTCTTGTCATTCATGACTGCTTCCTTCACCCAAACCAATGCTGGATCCATGAACCGTTTTTCCTTGATTTCCGCGACCAATGATGATTCTGCTCCATTATGCACCAAGATATCTCCCTCGTCTGACGCCGAGATACGAACCCCCAAACTGGCTAATTGGTAAACCTCTCGAGCCAGGGGTCTCCGATCCACACCCAAATGAGCGAAACTACCCATGGATTTCCGACTAAGAGCGTCAGGCTACCACATTTGCCTTCCCTGGATGGTACAATATGTCCATATCATAGTCCTTGAGTAGTTCTAACCACCGCCGATGTCTCAGATTCAGCTCTTTCTGCTTGAACAAATACTGGAGGCTCTTGTGGTCTGAAAACACATCTACATGAACCCCATAAAGATAGTGTCGCCATATTTTCAAGGCAAACACAACAGCTGCAAGTTCCAAATCATGCGTCGGATAATTCTTCTCATGGTTCTTGAGTTGTGTGGAAGCATAAGCTATAACCTTTCCGTGCTGCATCAATACACATCCCAAACCGACTCTGGAGGCATCACAATAGACTACAAATCCCTCTGTGCCTTCTGGCAAGGCCAATACTGGTGCCGAGGTCAATCTTGACTTTAGTTCTTGGAAACTTTTCTCACATGCTTCGGACCACTGGAACTTAACTGCTTTCCGCGTCAATTTAGTCAATGGGGAGGCGAGGGTTGAGAATCCCCCTACAAACCTCCGATAGTACCTGCCAAACCCAAGAAGCTACGTATCTCTGTCGGGGTCGTGGGTCTAGGCCAATCTTTCACTGCCGCAATCTTTTGAGGATCCACCTGAATTCCCTCACTGGAAATAACATGCCCTAGAAAAGCTACGGACTCCAACCAAAACTCACATTTTGAGAACTTGGCATACAATTGATGCTGAAGAAGGGTCTGCAATGTTTCTCTGCGAGGTGAACGGCATGATCTTCCCTGCTCCGAGAGTAGATGAGAATATCGTCAATGAATACAATCACAAAGGAATCTAGGAATGGCTTGAAAACCCGATTCATAAGGTCCATGAAAGTTGTTGGGGCGTTGGTTAGCCCAAAAGACATAACCAAAAACTCAAAGTGACCATAACGAGTTCTGAAGGCGGTTTTAGGAATATCCTGCTCCCTGGTTTTCAACTGGTGGTACCCAGACCGTAAATCGATCTTTGAGAAGAACTTCGCTCCCTACGATTGGTCAAACAGATCATCCACTCGAGGCAAAGGATATTTATTCTTGATGGTGACTTTGTTGAGCTGCCGATAATCAATACACATTCGAAGTGACCCATCCTTCTTTCGGACAAAGAGAACCGGAGCACCCCACGGCGACACACTCGGTCGTATGAACCCTTTCTCTAATAAATCCCTCAGCTGCTCCTTTAACTCCCTTAACTCTGCTGGCGCCATTCTGTATGGTGGAATGGATATTGGCTGAGTATCCGGCATTACATCGATCCCGAAATCAATCTCCCTATCCGGCGGGATGCCTGGAAGCTCATCTGGAAACACTTCAGGAAATTCATTCACAATTGGCACGGACTCGAGGGTAGGCACATCTGAGGTGGTGTCCGTTACCCGAACCGGGTGATAGATACACCCTTTCTTAATCATCTTCGAAGCCTTAAGGTAGGAAATAAACCTACCCCTTGGCACCACACCATTTCCTCTCCATTCAATAACTGGCTCGTTAGGGAACTCGAGCCTCATAACTCTCGTTCGACAGTCAAGTTTGGCAAAGCACGAATAGAGCCAATCCATCCCCGTAATTACATCAAAATCTACCATCCCAAGCTCAATAAGATCGGCTGTCTGTGGTATCACGACCACCCACCGTAACAACACAATTCCTATAGACTCGTGAGGCTGTAATAGAATCACCAATAGGAGTCGACACGGAGAACGGCTCATGAAGCTGTTCGGGTTCTATCCCAAAACTTGAAGCAATGAATGGAGTAACATAAGACAAGGAGGACCCTGGATCAATAAGGGCATAGCAATCAATAGTATGAACAGACATGATACCTGTAACAACATCTGGAGAAGCCTCGGCATTTTGGCGGCCACCCCTAGCTGCACCACGCCCTGCTGCTGCTGGAGTACGCGCTGATGATGTAGCAGCTGAAGAACCGGATGACTGAGCAGATCCCCTACCTATACCCTGACGGGGTGCACGGCAGTCCCGCTGAATGTGACCTCTCACCCCGCACCCGAAGCACACTGGAAGGTCAAGGTAGCAAGTCTCTGTATGAAATCTCCCACACTTGGGGCATGTAGGTCTCCCCTGCTGCTGGGATCTCACCCCAGGATGACCAGACTGACGAGACCTCCTGCTGTCTGAACCAGGTCTCGAGTAGCTGCCTTGCTGATGACTGTGCACGGATGGCGGTGCACTCGCGGAGGACTGAGCATATGACTGGGATGGCCCTGATGACCCCTTCCCTGGAAGTGATCTCCCTGAACGACCCATTGACCGGGCCCTGCTGCTACTTTCTCTTTCTGCACGAATCTTCAATTTCCTGGCCTCTGTGGCCTGAGCAAACCCCACAATCCTCCCATAGTTCATGTATGAGTGCAAAGCTGCTGTGGCGGCCTCATTCACCACCAAAGGGCTAAGGCCCTGAACAAACCGTCGAACTCGGGCATCCATGGTCGATACTAAATGAGGAGCATACTTGGACAACCTTACGAACTCCATGTGATACTCCCAAACACTCACACTGCCCTGCTTGAGGACCTCGAACTCCGTGGCATGGGCTGCCATCACCTCGAGAGGCAAGAAGTGGTCCGTAAATGCATCTACGAACTCATCCCATCTGGCCGGAGGGCCTCCTTCCTCACGGGAATCCTCCCACATTTCGAACCATGAACGTGCCGCTCCCGTCAGGCCTGTGAGAGGCCAACTCTACCCTACATATACGTGGCCTTCATCACTGCGAGGGTCTTATATGTCTCGTCAAGGAATTCTGTGGGTCGGCCTGCGGATCGGTACACGAAAATTGCGGAGGGACAATCGCAAGAGCTGGTGGACTGCTGGAGCCAAAGGAATCTCCCTGTCCGCCTGGAGGATGCGGGGGCATCATGGGATCTGCGGGCACAGGCGGCCACTAGTTGTGTTAACATATGGATGGCTCCCCTAAGTTCTTCGTTAGAGATACCAGAGCCCGAAGCGGGAACTGTATCTGAGTCAGGAACACTGGCGGGAGGAATGGTGGCATCCTCTGCCGCGGCTGGAATAGGGACACTTGGGTTTTGAACAGATGGGCCAGGCAAATTCGGGACTGGTGGGTCATTCTCTCCCACGGCATCGGGTACACGATTAACGGCTGCACTTGGGCCGGCATTGGCCCTAAGGCCGAGTCTAGCCTTCTTCTTAGGTGCCATATTCTGAAAATTTGGGAACAAGGCGCGAATTAGACACAGATATCTCCACATTGCACTTTACCGCACGATATAGATTAACAAAGAAGTAGGTAAATTCCTAAATGCCCGTGTAGCCCCTACTTATATGATGTGGTCGACAACACACCTATAAGAAGGGCACTACTAGACACGGCTCCGAGACATCCTAGGACACTTTAAAAAAAAACCATAGGCTCTGATACCAAGTTTGTCACGCCCCAAATCGAGGGACATGACCGGCGCCTGACCGAGTTGCCCCAGTCAAGCGGACCTAGGTGCCTTTCATTCCCACGCATTAACCCTGTGTTGATTGTTTCTCATTAACCAAATATTTTACCAATAATGACTGATTTCATAATGCATAAACATAACCATGTGATTGATTCACTAACAAGTTCATAATTTATATTTACAACGCCCCATACATATACATAGGCCACAATCCCACAGTTTACTTGTCTATGGAGCCTCTAGGATACAAAAAGGGAAATACAATACTTGCCGGTAACAAGGCTCCGGCTATACCTTACAAAACCAAAATGAAATCTAAGCCGAGTGGCATGAACCACACAAGGCCCCGAGGAAGAAAGGGGCTCACCAAAACGGGCAGTGGAAGGAGAAGGATACTACTGCCGACGAGCTGAAGTGCCTGCTACTGATCCACCTACAATCATGACACGAATGTAGCGCCCCCGGCAAAAGGGACGTCAGTACACTTGAATTGTATTGGTATGTATGGACAAACTTTGTCCCAAGTAAACTCAAGCCATTAAATTACATCAACAATTAATTAAGCCAGCCGACCATGTTTCCACATTTTCCTCATTTCAAATAATTCTCACACAAAGCACTTTCTACGATCAACCAATTTAACAATAACCAATCAATCACGTAAAGCACAAGTAGTCAAACAAAGGGGCAATCGGTGCCCCACAGGTTGCAAACTCTCCTGCTGTCTCCTTTCACAATTTCACATTATTGATTTTTGTATCAATTTTCAATAGCGATTTCGATCGCTTTCCATCCTTATTGCCCCTGACCACCCTTATTACCTCGGCCACCCTTATCACCCCAACCCACACCTTATTTCCCCACGTTGCGGCGCGCGACACGACCCCGCCTTACAGTTGAAAACACAACAATTTCAAACAGCAGATAAGGTACTACACACAATTTCAACAAGTTCAAATAAGCAACTTACACATTGGTTCATGTTCTCAATTTCTTCTCAACCCAATATCAAAACCAAGTTACAAATATTCCAAAATCGAAAATGCCCACATAATCATGTTCAACAATTTACCACAATTAAGGTGTTTCAAATTCCTTCCACGATAAGCCAAATATGCCATCACAATGGTTGTTCCCAATTCTTTACCAATCTCGATTACCTTTTTATCTTTCAATTCATATTTCATACCACACCACACGTAGTTCAACATCAATCAAATGCTCAACAAGGAAATCAAATAATTACGTAAAAGTTCTCAATTTGACACATGCCAAAACAATTCGCACACATTTGGGCGATTTTACAAGAATCAAAATTAGCCATACATACCTGGTGATGAGTTTTCTTCCGTTAACTTCCTACTTTATGCTTACCCACGCTATCTTACTCTTGCCAACCTTGTTCTTGAAGACTCTTACTTCTACTCACTTCTTTTACTAAAAATCAAGTTCAATAATCATGCATGAGTGTAAAAATTCTATTTTCAAAAGCTATTATATGCAAACCTCTCTTTACCCAATTTAAAACTGAAAATCAAAGGAAATAGTTAGGGTTTTTACCTTGAAAAGATTGGGGAAGTTGAATCCTTGCCCTAAGATCCCTTGGAATTAAGATGGTTGGAACAATCTTTGAAGATGAAAGATTTCTCTCTCTAAAAACCCTCTCTTCTCTCTCTAATTTTGGTAAGATGATATGATAAAATGAAGAAGAAGTGTGTTATATTAAAGAAGAGCTCGGGTCAAAATGTTACAAAAATCTGGGCCGGGGTCAATTATGCGGTGCACTATGCGACCGCAGAATCAACATGCGGTCCGCATAGTGACCGCAGAAGTGCCCCAAATTTTACACAGGTTCTGTTAAGGAATGCGGTCACTATGCGGACCGCATGTTGATTCTGCGGTCGCAAAGTGCACCGCATATTTGACATGCGATCGCACATCGACCGCACTTTTGACACGATTTTTGGGAAACTCTCTGGAATGTTTTGCGGCAAGAATGCGGTCCGCATGTCAGGTTTGCGGTCGCATTCTTGACCGCATATTTGACATTTTTCGGAAAAATTAATTCTCTACATTTTTGAAACTTAAATCACTACCAAGGGTTCGAACCGCGGCGAGCAAGCTCGCCGCGAAGAATTCTACGCATTCCTAACACATTTATTCGGACCATGACACCACAACTACTAGGTTTTATGCACAAAATTTTTACGGGGCCTTACACTTGGCCCAAAGCAGTGGCGGATCTAACATTTTAAGGTAATGGGTGCTCACTATTAATTAGTTCTAGCAAATGATAAGAGGAGTCGGATTGAATACGTTTTATACAATAGCGATAAAAATTTTGAACCACTCATATTTAATACGGATATAATATAGATTGAATGACAAAAATACAATATCTGTATTTTCTTGAATATTATCATTATTGTGAGGATTCCAAACCATAATATAGGATGTCAAATTTAGTGGTGGTAAAAGAAACAATAACAATATCGACCCAGAAAATCCCACAAGTGGGGTCTTGGGAGGCTAGAGTATACGCAGTCCTTAACCCTACCCCAGAGTGGTAGAGAGGATATTTTCGAAAAGACCCTCATCTCAAGAAGACAAAAAATAAACAATAGGCAATAGATTAGTGGTGGTAAAATGAATATATTTTCTTTTTGTGCCACGATGAATTATATCAATTGAAGAAAGAAAAAATGGCAAAGCTAATAAAAAAAGGGAAAGCCATGTAAAAGGGAGATGAAAAAGATGATAACAACACGATTGGGATTCAAGAATTACTAAAGAAAAACAAGAAACGTGCGAAAGCTAAAAGAAAATAAAGAAACAAAAAAAGGCAAAATTTAAAGATAGATTGAATTCAAGAAAGATTTTTTTGAATTCAACAAGTCTATTCTTGAAGTTGAATCCTAACAACAACAATTAGCTAACAAAGAACTAATCGCCTTTGGTAGAGAATTAAAAACAAGAGATAGATTATGAAACCCGACCCTTTAGAATAACATGAACAATAATAAGGCTAAATTTATCACCTTTCTTCAATACCTAAAAGTGATCTAAGATTTTAAAAGAGTTTAATCTTACCACCTTAAGTTGAATCTTGAAGGTTGAAGAATAAATCCAAGAGTAGCCACATAAGAGTGCAAGAAAAATCTATAATTTTTATTGATAACAATCTGAAAAATCTACCTAAAAAAAAAAAGAAGATACCCCTTTATATAGAGGGGGTAATGAAATTGTACTTAAAAATAAGGAAATAAAGTCCTAAACTACTTTGGACAACAAGTCCAACTAACATAGGAAAAGGTAAAACTCTAGGAAACAAAAAAACCAAGTCAATCTTAGAAAGTAATTCTACCAATCTAAGGAAAAGGAAAATATTAACCTTAACTAACTAGGAAAGCAATAAATATCATCACATAATATATGGATATAAGTCCCAAACCAATCTTGGACAGAATCTTGAAAATCTTGTAAATCTTGAAGAAAATTTGCAAGCAACTTGGCACCAACTTGCACTCAACATCTAGCACGCCTATTATGCCTTTCTTGGACATCAAGTAAGTCATTTTTATGCTATTAAAACGTGGTTTTATGTAGGACTTTATGGGCTTTAAGTTTGGGTACATTTAGGTGCAAAATTGGTCCAATGACCATGTTTTGCAACTTTTTAACTTGAGATCTTGTTAAAGGCCCTCTTTGTGATTCCAAAGCTTCATACTTGTCCTTCAATATATTTGAGCTTCCTAGGATGCTATCATTCCCTTCTTCTTGAAGAAAATTCGTCCTCGAATTTCGACCTTGCAACAAAACAAAGACATGCACTAGAAAATAGCATCCACTAAAAAATGGTAAGAATAAAACAAGATAGTGACCATGTGTCCACTTAACCCAATTAATCCTTATAGGTGTAAATACTCCTTTATACAATATATGAAAGTCATCATCCCAATAAAATTTATACCTACTTATATTTGTCCCATAAATACCTCTTTCAAGGTAGTCAAAAAATGTGCATGACAATGAAATTACAAAAGTTTGATCATGTGTCCATTTAAAATAAGTATCTCTGCTGCATGTATCAAATAAGACACATTTATGATATAGCCAAGTATTTTATGGTTTCTTCAACATATAAGCTATTCAAAGAAGCACATAAATCCTCAAGAAGATTAGAAGAACCCATAATTCCCAAAATTAAAGTTTCAATACATTCAAACTCATGATTACAACTTTCCCCAATAAATTGCAACATCAATGGATTCTAAATAATTGCTCAAACTATTACACAAAGAGTCATGTATAGGTTTATGAAAGAGTACTTGATTACAAACGTCACAATAATCATGCATATCCTCTTTACTAGTAGCAAACACTTGTACAAGCTCACAGTCAACATGGATTAAAGAATAACTCACTAGCAATTTATCATATGAAAGCTCACTAGACACTTGAATAAGAGAAGAAGAAATATTTAAATCATTCGCAAGCCTCTTTCTACCAAGTTGGAATTCATAATTATCCACGTCGAACTCAATTTCAAAAAGAAGCAAATTACTCTTGCACTTGAACTTAGATATTACTATTAATGACTTGATATGCATCATAACACCATCATCCATAACCATTATAAAGTCATAAACATAAGAAATTAGGGTATAGCTCATTACCTTCAAGCATACCGTAGGGGTCCTAGAAAGACCAAGAATTTGAATAAACCAATTATACATACCATACTTGGACTTATTTACCAGTGGAAAATCATCATCTTGTATTCTTTTACGCAATGGCTCCAACTTAGCAATACTTTTAGGCAACTCCATGTTATAAACCTGTAAATAGGAATCAAAATAGTCAAAAGGCTCAATAACAAATAAATGAATCAAGCTTTTATCTTCCACCATCCAACAAGAATTTATTTTGCATAATTTATGTTGGACTCCAATAGGATCCTTTGCTGCCATCACTCTCGCCTCACCTATCCTTTTAGAAGGTCTTTATCACGACCCTAAACCCGGTCGTGATGGCGCCCAATCCAATGGATAGGCAAGTCTGACCAAATACACTCTCAACCCGAGCTTAGAGCTCAAAATCATTTATTTTAAGTCATTAACAGTGAAGGAAACCAAAATAAACTGATGGTTATAAAAATATCCCGAAATCATCCAAAAACAAACGTAACTTCCCAATAATCTGGTGTCACGAGCCAAGAGCCTCTATCAGAATATCAATAGAATACTGTAAGTAACTCTACAAGTCTGACAGTATGCGGAAAAAATAGAACAACAGAGTAATAAGGGGGGGGGGTGTCGGGTCCTACGGACGCCAGGTAGCTACCTCGACGATCCCAAATGGAGCTCTTGACCAGAACCTAGCTC
>JASVEL010005114.1:0-57145 GCA_032618575.1 Nicotiana noctiflora | reverse complement strand
TATTCGGTTACCTATGTTATCTATCGGTTAATTCTTTTACTGTCTATATTAAATATGGATCGAATTAAATATTATATCCACTTTTTATTATCTGGATTACCGTATATGTGCATGTCCGTGTCCATGCATAAAATAATATACCGACCCACCTTCATCCCCGGAGATGCGTGAAATGTTTTGCTTTTCTGCTTCCTTCTTTCCCCTCTTCCAGCTTTCACTTTAAATATCAGCTCCCTCAATCTTCATCTCTCTCTCAAATAGAAAGGCTGGAAAAAGTCGTTAATTTAATTTTCTTTTTTGGGGGTTCTTTTGCGTTGAACTTGAATTGTATATAATATTCACGCCGACGGATTAAAATATAATAGAGTACTTAAGAGCATAAGCAAATTTAAAATTTTAAGGTAAAAATTGCACGGACGTCCAATAATATAATAGAGTACTTAAGAGAATAAGCGGATTTAACATTTTAAGGTAAAAATTGCACGGGCGCACAAATTGGATGCCCCTCTTAAACCTGTAGCCGCTTTGTCTTTTTGTTTGCATCCGTACCTACTTTTTAAAAAACTTCAGCTTTCCTTTATAACTGAGAAACTTCAGCACTAAAGCTGAAGTTTTCGTGTTACTTAACAAAAACTTGAGCTCTAGAGCTGAACTTTTTATTTTATACTAGAGTTAAAGTTTCCGGGTTACTAAACAAAAACTTCAACTCTTCAGCTCTAGAGCTGAAGTTTTTATTTTCCAATTATAAAATAAAAACTTCAGCTGGAAACTGCTTAAGTTTTTATTTTATAAGTGCAAAACTTAAGCTGGGAACTATTTAAGTTCTTATTTTATAACTGCAAAACTTAAGCTGGAAACTGCTTAAGTTTTTATTTTATGACTGGATGTCACGACCTTAGTTCACGAATCGTGAACATGTCATGACGGCACCGAGTCTTCGCGACTAGGTAAGCCTAACACAATGCGGAATATACACTTTTATGAACAAAGGATAAGATAACAACATAATAATATAAAAGAAATGTAATAAGTGCCGCTCGGCACATACACTTTGCCAAATACCAGAAGAAATACAACAACCAAGACTCGAAAACTCACGGGTAACACAGACTAAGAAAGAGTATAACTGTGGCTCTACACATCAAGAGTGTCTACACAACGAAAATAAGGAAATCACAGATATCACTAAGAAGAATAGAAGAAGACCCTTCAGATCTGCGGACGTAGCAGATCATACCTCGAGTCTCCTGAAAAGTGCTTCTAAATCACCTATAGTGCGCCTGATCACATGTACCTGGATCTGTACAACAAAAGTGTGCAGAAGAGTAGCATGAGAACACCACGGCGCTACTCAGTAAGTGCCAAGCCTAACCTCGATGGAGTAGTGATGAGGAAGGTCAAGGCCCTACCGAGAAGTAATAGAAATAATGAGAATAATAATTCCGAACAGCTCAAATAAGAATAAGTCTGAAATAACAGCAAATGAGATAAATACTACAAACCATCCACAATTAAGCTAACAAAGAGAAATCAACACAACAAGTACAAATCAACGAATCTAAGTTCTCCGAGAATTGAACCCACAACCCCTCATTATACTCAGCAACTCAAGATCCCCGGGAATTGAACCCGTAGTCCTTTATCTCAGTATCACAAGATCTCCGAGAATTGAACCCGCAACCCGTATATCAGTATCTCTGGATCTCCGAGAATTGAACCTGCAGTCCTTTATCTCAGTATCACAGGATCTCCGGGAATTGAACCCACAGTCCGTATATCAGTATCTCTGGATCTCCGAGAATTGAATCCGCAGTCCGTATATCAGTATCTCTAGATCTCCGGGAATTTAACCTGCATTCCTTTATCTTAGTATCACAGGATCACCGGGAATTAAACACGCAGTCCGTATATCAGTATCTTTGGATCTCCGGGAACTGATCCCGCAGTCCTTTACCTCAGTAGCATCGGATCTCCAGGAATTAAACCCGCAGTCCACAGAACACACACAAAATCAATAAGAGGAAAACAAAAAGAAATATGAAGTACACAGCTACAATTAACCACTAAATCCAGTCTCAACAGGTTCTAGGGAGTTCAATTAAGACAAGTAGGCACTTAGACAGATAATCCTATCTAATCATGCTTCCCTAGCTATCAGTAGATAAATTTTGCAATTAAATCAATTAAATAATAAAGATAACATGGATCGAGTAGTTCAAGTAAGATGGTTTTCAATAATCTACGCAAGTACACGCCCTTCATCTCGCGTACAAGGCATTTAAATAAACACATATATATCCTAGGGGAGAAAATTCCACCACGCAAGGTTAGACAAATCACTTACCTCAATCCCGGTACAAAGTCGCTAAGAAACGACTCCCTTGTCTCGAGTATCCGGCTCTGAGTGGCCCAAATCTAGTCAAACCAATTACACAGTGTAAATAACATTGCAAGTAACTAATTACAATGATAAAGTTAAAGCTACGACGCGAACACGAGTGAAATGACCAAAATACCCCTATAGTCATTGGCCCGGAATCAAAATATTTTAACGTTTTCAGAACTCTCGTACTCTCACGAGTCTAACCATACAAAATTTATCATAATCGGAATCCGTTTGCCTATTCAAATCGATGATTTTTTACAATCCAAGCTTAGAGCAAAATCCTCTATTAATCCACCTCCAATCCTCTATTTTCAGAGGTTAAATCAGTGGTTTAACAATATATTAACATAAAATTAGTCTAGGAGTGATTACCTGATGTTTCCCCTTGATTTCCTCCTCAAAATCGCTAAAATCCTCTCCTAGTTCGAAGCCTCCAATGTGTTAATGTTTCTAAAATTTCGAATCTGTCTGATATTAAACCCTTCAGGGGTTTTCGCTTCTACGGCACAGGGATCGCTTCCGCGATCCCGCTTCTGCGGCTCCACCTAAGTTTGTCCGCTTCTGCTATCCAATGTTGCTTCTACGACAACCGCTTTTATGGAATTTATCCACTTCTGTGCAAAGCCAATATCCGTGCATACTCGCTTCTGCGGGCGTAGCTCGCCTCTGCGGTCCAACCTAAGAGATTACTCTTTCGCTTTCGTGAACGCAGCTCCCCTTACCATTTTTTGCACCTGCGTACCTCTTTCCGCTTCTGCGGTCCAAGCTCCGCAAAAGCGTAAACAATAGAAGGCACAGGATCAGACCTGCTGCAACTTCCTGTTCTCTTCCGTTAAATCACCCGAACTCATCCCGAGGCCCCCTAAACCTCAACCAAAAACACAAACCTACTCGAAATCACGATACGAACTTGCTCCAATGATTAAAACGCATCATTAAACTCCAAAATCATCAAATTATGGTGGATTCAAGCCTAAGTTTCAACCAAAACTTCCGAAATCTACATGCTATCAAAAACCCGACCAAACGATATCCGAATGACCTGAAAATTTGCTGAAAAATCCAAATTCACCTAACGGAGCTACTACAACTATCGGAATTCCATTCCGACTCTCGGATCAAAATCTCACCTCTCGATCGGATTTCCAAAAATTCTAAACTTTAGCATTTCAAGTCTAATTGAGCTACAAACCTCCGAAATACATTTCGAACGAGATCCCAACCCCGCAATCACGTAACAGAGCTAATGGAACCATCAGATTTCCATTCCGAGGTCATCATAACACTTTTCCGAATACGGGCCATTTTTCTACTATAAAACTCTCATTTAGGGACTAGTGTCCCAAAACACTACAAATTCTTGAACCGCACCTCCCGACAAACCACAATAGCAGAAATGAACTTAAGGGAAACAGTTAATTGGGGATCAGGGCATAAATTTCAAAACCGACCGGCCGAGTTGTTACATCTTGCCACACTTAAGCATTCGTTCATCCTCGAACGAGCATAAACAACATACCTGGATTGGTGAAGAGATGAGGGTACTGGCTGTGGATCTCATCTTCCTGATTTTCTTTGTCCAAAATGGCCACTAGCTCCTCAACATAAGAATGATCCTCGTCTAGCTAAATAGAATTAAAGTCCAACACGTGCGACGGGTCACCATGGTATCTCCGGAGCATAGAGACATGAAATACGGGATGGACTCCGGCTAGGCTGGGAGGTAAGGCCAGCTCATAAGCAACCTCCCCAACATGCCTCAAAATCTCAAAAGGGCTAACGAATCTCGGACTCAGCTTCCCTTTCTTCCCAAACCTCACGATGCCCTTCATGGGCGAGAACCGAAGTAGAACTCGCTCGCCAACCATAAAAGCCACATCACGAACCTTCTTGTCCGCATAACTCTTCTATCTGGACTGGGCTGCACGAAGTCTGTCCTAAATCACCTTGACCTTGTCCATTGCATCCTGAACCAACTCAGTACCTAACAACCTAGCCTCGCCCAGCTCGAACCAGCCCACGGGGGACCTGCACCTCTTACCATATAGGGCCTCATACGGCTCCATCTGAATGCTGGACTGATAGCTATTATTATAAGCAAACTCCGCCAGTGGCAAGAAATGATCTCATGAACCTCCAAACTCAATCACGCATGCACGGAGCATATCCTCCAAAATCTGAATAGTGGGCCCAGACTGGCCATCCGTTTGGGGGTGAAATGTTGTGCTCAGTTCCACCCGAGTGCCTAACTCCTGCTTCACGGCTCTCCAGAACCGTGAAGGGAACTGAGTGCATCCGTCTGGAATGCCATGCAGCCGGACTATCTCCCTAATGTAGATCTCCACCAATCGCTCCGATGAGTAAGTGGTGCACACGGGTATGAAATGGGCGGACTTGGTCAGCCGATCCACAATAACTCAAATGGAATCAAACTTCCTCATAGTCCGTGGAAGTCCAGATACGAAGTTTATGGTGATGCGCTCCCATTTACACTCTGGGATCTCAATCTGCTGCATTAACCCACCCGGATGCTGATGCTCATACTTCACCTGCTGGTAGTTGAGGCACCTAGAAACATAGTCAACTATATCCTTCTTCATCCACCTCCACCAATAATGCTGCCTTAAGTCCTGATACATCTTTGCAGCACCCGGATGGATGGAATACCACGAGCTTTGTGCCTCTGCTAGAATCAGCTCTCGAACATCATCTACGTTGGGCACACAAATACGCCCATGCATCCTCATCACTCTGTCATCCCTGATGGTGACATCTCGAGCATCACCACGCCGAACCTTGTCCTGATGATCCTACTAATAAGGGTCATCAAACTGCCGCTCTCTGATGCGATCAAATAGAGAAGACCGAGAAACCACACAGTCGAGAACCCGGTTAGGCTCCGAAAGATCCAATCTAACAACTGCCTGGCTAAAGCCTGAACATCCATCGCCATAGGCCTCTCCAAAGATGCCAGATATGACAAACTCCCCAAGCTCTCCACCCGGCGACTCAAGGCATCAGCAACCACATGGCCTTGCCCGGGTGATAAAGAATAGTAATATCATAGTCCTTCAACAAATCCAATCATCTCCTCTGACACATGTTTAGGTCCTTCTGCTTAAGCAAGTGCTGCAAACTCCGATGATCAGTGTAAATCTCACAAGGAACCCTATACAAATAATGATGCCAAATCACCAAGGTGTGAACAATCGCAGCTGTCACACCTCCCTTTTTACTACATCTTTTCCCCAAAAATAAGGAATAAGGTATACCTCGTTAATTACCAATACACCCGGGAAAGGAAATAATAATAACAACGAGGAAGGAGTTTTCCACTTTAAGGACAATCGGAACGAGATTTTATTTGGAGTTTCAGAGTCGTCATTTGGGAAGATAATGGTGTCCCAAGTCACCGGCTAATCCCGAATCCGAGGAAATTGACTCTATTTAAACCGTCCACGCAACAAGAAATCCGGATAAGGAATTCTGTTAACCCAGGAGAAGGTGTTAGGCACTCCCGGATTCCGTGGTTTTAGCACTGTCGCTCAACTGTCATTTTTGACATTATTTGATTTCGTTATATGCTTTTATAACATGTGAATGTTTAGTTTTTGATATTTTAATGACTTGCGACGTCGCGAAAACGCATTTCGAGTCACACCGCAACCAGTACGCCTGTGACATTAACACGTTTCAGCTTCGTTGGGATTTAAGATTCGAGTCACATTAGATGTGCACTCGTATTCAAGGAATGTATATTTAAAATCGTGCCTATAACGGTTAACGCCTTATTATACTTTAGGAAAGACCGTGAAATTTGCTAAACGGTCTTCCCGAGTCTATCACTTATTAACATTCATGTGGGGGTCCCGCATATTTTGTTCTTGTACGAGGCTTGTCCCGTTATTTTTTAGAAGTCCAATCCTAATAAATACTACATTCTCTATTTTTGGGTTTTTCCCTAATTATTTTTATTTGTTTTGTATTTTTAGAATTGTGTCCAAGCCTATTATTCCATTTCCAGGCCTGGACATTTGTAGACTAAATTTAATAATCCAGCTTACACAACTGTGTTTCAGAAACCCAGTATATATTAAAGTTGTTATTCAAAGACCCAGAAATGAGTCCAATTGGATCTGTGCCTGTACTGTCTATCAAGCCCAGATCATATGAGAGGAATAGAAAGCAGAATCGGGATTTCATAACTAGCATACAAATACTCATCGAATGATAAAGTAAATCAACCAAAAGCACTTTTTATTTCATAACGTACTGGAGTACAAGTGTATCAACATTAATTCTTAATTCTAGCTATCAGTTACTAATAGAACCTAACAGTAAAACTATTTATTTGAGCTATTTTGAACAATGATATGATACTTAGCTATGCAAATTGAATCGTTATCAATCACTAATTGTAACTCATGCTATTCTAAGTTGTTATTAAACTAATTGAATTGAAGAAACGGACTATAATTAGGTTGATCATTCTTAATTATCATGTTCTAGTTCCTGTAGTTAATTTGATTTCCATTCAAATTACAAAGCTAGTATTATCTATGTGAATTGATTTTATGAGTTAACCTGTTTTTAAACTAAATTTTAGGGTGATTATGACTACGTGTACTCTACTATACTCTATCTATTACATTGTTCAAGTCTCATATATACTTAACTATTACAGTTATCCGATCAAATTATAGAATATCTAGTGGACAATAAACATAAAATTCTCAAAAAATATAGCAGAAGATTCCATCCGAACAACTCATGGCATTTTCATTTCCTCAATTAGCTGACAGTTACATATCTGGATAGAAAATGTGTACCTGATTCAGCAAAGGGAAACTTATAAGTCTAATAAGCAAATGAGATGAAGGATAGTCACCGACCACAGCATCAGAACAATAGGAGAGCAAATCATAGCAGAACAGCAATAACACAGTCGAGTATAATCCTCAAATCCAGCAGATAAGCAAACCAAGGAACAAAATTGTAGGAAATCCAATAAAATCCTATAGTATAGAACAGCAGAAGACCCTTGAACTCCAGAATCTGTATTCGATTTAACTCAGAATTTTTACTCTTTATCTATGGTGTATAACTCTCAATTTGTACTTCAGAATATTTTTCTCTGAATTTCTAGAATCCAGCCCCTTTTCAGGCTTAGATGAAGCCTATTTATAAGTGTTTTGGGTGAAATTTTGAGGAGGAAATTCAAAAATCTAATTATAAGTTTCCTCCCCTTAATTCTCTTATTAATTATAGTTTGGTACCCCTATTTCAGGATCGAAATGCCTTCCAGCCCTTGCCGGAAGGTTCTAGGGAATTCTTTTTGCTTCTATTAAGGGCATATTACTATGGTGCCCTCACTTGCTAATGATTATCACAGTTATGCCTTTTTACTAGGCCTGTTTTACCCTTTATTTTATATCTAATTACAGAAATACCAAGCTTGAAAGTGTGTTTTGTCCCTATAGGCTCTATTAAATTCACACTTATACCATTTCTTATTCCCTTTGTACCCTTATTATTATTTGTTATTTACCTGACCTGCTAATGGTTAGGGTGTCTTAGGTTCATTGCCTATTTAACTACAGGCCATCATCTTCTAAATTATTTAAGACTTGGCCAGATTTTAACTCAACAGTCTTTCAACTTTAGCCTCTTTTAATTGTCTTAGACTAATTTAAAATGTAACCTTTTATTATTACTTAGCTAATCAGAATTAGTTTGCAGACTTAACCTACTTTATTAACTTTAACTAACCAATAGATTGCAGAATTAACCACTCTAATGTTTCAGGAGTGTCCAGACTAGGTCATTTTCAAAAATAGCCAGATTACTAACTAATTTGTCTTTACAGCTATAACCATTACCACAAAACACAATAGAATTTAACATAGTCTAACATATGAATCCATTACAAATATATCCATATTATGTCAGTTTGCACACTTAGCCTCAATCAAAAATTATTCATCAATTAACCAGAACTTAGAGGGAAATTTGATAATGGTTGAATCCCAATTAACTAAATTGTAATTTTAGACTTAGGCTCAATGAACAAATCACACATAAAGAAATATATCCACATCAGATTCATGTGTTGACTTATAGAAAACCCTAAGGAGCTAAAACAGATGGATTATGTGCAAAGAACAAGATAGATGAGATTATCATAGGCTAGTGACAGAAATACCCAGAAGACTAACAATCAAGAGTATGCTAAAGACTATATTTAGAAGATTTAAAATATGAACAATCAAAAACATGCTAGGATTATATACAGAAGTCTTTTGAAGACAAATAAACAGAAAATATGCAAGAGATTCAATATAGAGAAACTAGAAGACGAAATAAGCAGAAAACATGCCAAAGATCAAATACAGAAAACAAAGAAGGCAAATAAACAAAAAATATGCAAAAAGAAAAACTTAAGATGAAAGCACAGAAGGCAAGGAACTTAGCTTGCAGGATTTGTCTCCTGTTTTCTCTTTATTCCTCTTTTTTTTTTCTAGACTTCAAGATTTCAGAGAATTGAAGTCTGATTTTTTTTAGATTTTCCTCAAATGAGTCTATTTTTGGGGTTTTTGGCGGTAGAAGAGTGTTCTGGGTGTTATTGGAGTGTATTTGGGGTGGGTTGTGCTTGGGTGTTCGCGGGAGGTAGGGTTCCGGCGAACTTCTTTGGAAGATTCGAACATTTCCAGGGTGATTCGAAGGAAACTAACTACATAGGGTGAAAGATCCCCTCATAGTGGTCCTAGGGTGTTAATTTGGGAGACAGAGTCATAAGTTGAAGGTCACCGGCAAAGGTTCCGGTGACCGAACTTTCAAGAAGGTAGGTTTTTTTCTGGTTTCCTAAGTTTTTAGGGTGGTTTTAGTGAGAAAGAATGAAGGAAGGAGGTTTGAGGTTGGTTTGTGGCCGGAGACGGCCATGGGTTCTGGTCAGTCTCCATTGGAGACGATGAAGAAGATGAGGAAAAAGAAGACACCGTCGGCTAGGGTTTGTTTGTGTGTATAGATTTGGTCTCTAAATGTAGAGACGAAGTTTATGTACTCCCTTGGGCCTGGGCGATCGTGGCCTTTGGATCATTTTTGATCAACGGCCAGGATTAATTATCCTTAGACGTCGTCGTTTGATTAAATGAGAGATTCCTTGGCCTCTGTTTGATCTTCAGATATGGACGGTCATGATTGATTCTTAAAGCTACGTTGTTTCATTATTTAAAGAGACTCAATAACATTCGTATGATCAACTTATTTGTACGACCAACATTTAATCTTTTAACGACGTCGTTTCTTTTACACTTAAACCACCTCACATTGTCTGTTGGATCAATATCTCAATGGCTATGATTTAGCCACCCTCTACGTCATCATTTTGATTCAGTCTTTGGACTGGACGACTAATTCATTGGACTGTTACACATTGGGCTTGAATTTGGCTCAATTTTATTGTATTTTTGTGTATTTCCTTGTGTATTTAATTATTTATTTGGTATTGTCATTTTGTATTTTATTTTCTCTTTTTGTATTCATTTTCCATTATTGCTTCTCTTTTATTTTCCTATTTTTTTGATATTTTTATGACATTTTTTGTTATTTTCTTTAATTTTCCGGTATTTTTTGTGTTTTTGTTAATTTTCTTTAATTTCCCTATTTTTGTGACATTTTCTAATTAACCCTTTTTGTAGTTTTTTAATTTAAAATTGTTTCAATCACAATCACATAATTTATTTCAATTAAACACATAATTGCACATCAAAAATCTTATTTATTTTTAATATTGGAATTTATTTGCTTAGGGCAAAACTCACGTGCTCACAGCTGCCCCTATTTGCTCGGGAACACGAAGAGTTTCAGTGCAAAGACAAGTGAGTAGTAATGAGAGATTTTCGCCCACTAGCATATTCCGTAAGAAGCATTTTGAAAACCTTTTGACCTCACCATGCTTCAGAGGTTGCCTACGTATCTAGGCTAAACAGGAATCAGGTCAGTGTAGTTCGGGAAGGTCCGGTAGTTTGAAACTACCAAGACTTTGCTACTGCTGCTATTGTTGCTATAATTACTCACTAGCTCCTTGTTACACCGTGGTAAAATGAAAAATAAAGAAGCTATTCTAAGCTATGATCCTATGAATTACAATAATTCCTATCTATTTCTTGTCTTCTTGTTCTTCCTTGCTTTTCCACATCTTATGCCGCTCTTTTATTTGCATCCTTCTTTCTGTGTATTTTTTATTATTTTCTTGTTTATGACATACTGTTTCCTTTCCTTTGGTGTGACTTCCAATTGTATTTCTTGCCTCTAGGTTGATACCTGTTAAAAACAAACACAAAAACAACGAAAACTTTTTCCTCTGCCCCAGTGTGGGCTTTTCATGCGTCATGGTGTTACTCATGTTAGATAAAATAATTAAAAATTCTGAAATATATTCCCTTGTTATACAGGTGGGCGCCTGAACAGAAATTAAAAATGTAGAAATATATTCCCTTGTTATACAGGTGGGCGCCTCAACAGAAATTAAAAATGCTGAAATGTATTCCCTTGTTATACAGGTGGGCGCCTGAACAAAAATTAATAATCCAGAAATGTATTCCCTTGTTATCTAGGTGGGCGCTTGAACATAAATTAAAATGCAGAAAATATTAACTTGTTATCCAGGTGGGCGCCTGTACAGAAATTAAAATGCAGAAAATATTCCCTTGTTATCCAGGTGGGCGCCTGAACAGAAATTAAAATGCAGAAAATATTCCCTTGTTATCCACGTGGGCGCCTGATGCATGAAAATTAAAATGCAAAAAATATTCCCTTGTTATCCAGGTGGGCGCCTGATGCATGAAAATGAAAAATGCAGAAAATATTCCCTTGTTATCCAGGTGGGCGCCTGATGCATGAAAATGAAAATGCAAAAAATATTCCCTTGTTATTCACTGGGGTGTGGATTTTAAAAAGAAAATATTCCCTTGTTATCCAGGTGGGCGCCTGAACAGAAATTAAAAATGCAAAAATGTATTACCTTGTTATCTAGGTGGGCGCCTGAACAGAAATTAAAATGCAAAGAATATTCCCTTGTTATCAAGGTGGGCGCCTGAATAGAAACTAAAATGCAGAAAATATTCCCTTATTATCCAGGTGGGCGCCTGATGCATGAAAATGAAAATGTAGAAAATATTCTCTTGTTATCCAGATGGGCGCCTGATGCATGAAAATGAAAATGCAGAAAATATTCCCTCGTTATCCAGGTGGGCGCCTGATGCATGAAAATGAAAATGCAGAAAATATTCCCTTGTTATTTAGGTGGGCGCCTGATGCATGAAAATGAAAATGCAGAAAATATTCCCTTGTTATCCAGGTGGGCACCTGATGCATAAAAAATGAAAATGCAAAAAATATTCCCTCAGTTTGATAACCAGGACGTAAGTTTTGATCAGATAATACATTCCTTGCTGTTTTTGGGTAGGTTTCTTGATGACTAAATGAGTCCTCCTCTGCGGATTCCTCCTTTTATTGATGTATTTCTTTTTGTGTTTTTCTTCTTCCACATTGGTCACATTCACTTTAAAGTGATTAGTGAGAATTTGGATCTTTTTTTTCCTGTCTAAATCAGTGAACAATCTTATTAGTTATAAAATGATGGCAATTGGCATTTTGTTGACTTTGCTCCCATTGCCTATCTCTTCTTACTTTATTCTGCTCCGCGCCCTTTGCCAGATTTTCTTCATCTTTCCTTTGTAATCCTTTTTTTGCTTTCTCTTTTTGTCTCTTTTCTCTTCATTTTTCTTTGGCTTTGATTGCCACCCTTCTTTTTTATTATTTTCTTTTCGACCCAGTGTTATTACGCCTCTTATCATGAGAAGCTGGTAGTTAGCTTTCAATGGGCAACTAGTTTTTTGATCAATGAAATGCAGAAAAATATGAATTAAAAGGAGTAAGGGTATTTTGGAGTAAGGACGGAACTTATCTGGGTATGATGACCGATTCCTTTGACCATGCCATGTATTCAAATTTCGTCCCAGTCTGTCCAATCGAATTGTCATTATCTTAACTCCTTCTTTTCTATCAACCCATACCAATCTTATTTTTGCTATTTTTTCTTCTTTCAACAGAATATTCCTTACTTTCGCCTTATGGTGCCGGTTAAGGTTTTCACCAATAAGACTCTCTCATTTCACAATCGCCTTATGGTGCCGGTGAAGGTTTTCACCGATAAGACTCTCTCATTTTTATTCTTTCAATCTCACAATCGCCTTACGGTGCCGGTTAAGGTTTTCACCAATAAGACTCTCTCATTTTTATTCTCTCAATCTCACAATCGCCTTACGGTGCCAATTTAAGGTTTTCACCAATAAGACTCTCTCATTTTTTATTTTTATTTTTATTCTTTTGATTTCTAAACCACCGGATACCGTCCATGCCATGTTTTCTCCTTATTCTCATTGTATCGTCATTTTCTTGAAATTGATTAGAAGGTCTTTCTTTGGACCATAATGTGGCTTTTGGATGGGTTAAGAAAGAAAGATATAAAGGCTCAAAAATTTAACGAGGGTTCAAAAATATTTACAACTCTCGGAATCATAAACATAACTTCTGCCCGAGTTTCAATATTTGGGGAATCTTGGATTTTATTTTTATCATGACTGAACCTCAGTGAGGCTGCCTACGTACCCTTTCGGGATGAAGTCAAAACGTAATTCGGATCATAAGATCGTTTCATTGTTTCAGTTTTGACTTCTCCCGATTTTCTTCTTTTCTTTGCATTATTTTTCTTTTGTTTGCACTTTTCTCTTTTTTTTTCTTTTTTTATCATTGTTTTTTCATTTTTCTTTTTCTTGCATCATGAGTGATTCCGAGAGAGTGATATTAAAAAATAAAACAAATAAGGCTCAATGGAGATATCAATGGATAAAGTGTTTGGATAGAGAATAAAATGTCTTCATCATTTTAATTCCAAAATTATGACAACTACAATTATACAAATGAAAACGTAACCATACATAATATCTCTTGACTGCGTCTGACTTGATAGCAGTCTCTACACATTTTCCTTCAACATCTGTCAGATATAGAGCTCCGTGTGACAATACCCGTGATACCATGAACGGTCCTTGCCAATACGGTGCAAATTTACCTTTCGCTTCAGCCCAATGAGGCAAAATACGTCTCAGCACCAACTGTCCCACTTCAAATTTCCGTGGACGTACTTTCTTATGATATGCTCTGGCCATCCTCTTTTGATATAATTTTCCATGGTAAACTGCCGCCAACCTCTTCTCATCAATTAAATTTAATTGTTCTAACCGGGCTTTTACCCATTCATCATAATCGATTTCAGCCTCAGCTATGATCCGAAGAGAAGGTATCTCAATTTCTGCGGGTATAACTGCCTCTCTTCCATATACCAATGAGTAAAGTGTGGCACCAATTGAAGTATGTGCAGTTGTACGATAACCCATGAGAGAAAACGGTAGATTTTCATGCCATTGCATTGGCTCATTGTGACGACCCAAAGGGTCATCACCTGTTTTCCTCACTTGTTCCGCACTTCCGAGGACTTGAAAACCTCATTCTATGTTGACTCGATTTACGTGCATGATCCGGGCATGTAGCCGAAAAGTTTTTGTGATAGAATATGTGAATTATATGAGAAAATTGAAGAAAAATGATATTAATATTGATATAGTTGACTTCGGTCAACATTTTTGGTAAACGTACCCGGACCTGAGATCGGACGGTCCCAGAAGGTCCGTAGGAAAATATGGGACTCGGACATGCGTCCGGAGTCGAATTCTGAGGCCTAGAGCCTAAGTTATGGATTTTTCTGTTAAATTGTTTTTGCAGTAATTATTAAATGAAAAGGACTTAAATGACCTTGGTATCGGGCTCGTATTTTTGTTTCGACGCTCGGCACAAGTCTTAAATATTATATATGTGCTTTCTGCAAAGTTTGGTGACATTTGGATGTCATTTGATGTGTTTTGAACCTTGAGTTCCAAATTTGAAAGTTATGAAACTAAAAAGGATGATAATCATGAACTTGAGGCTTGATTTGATGAAATCAATGTTATATTGGCGAGGTGATCGCACGAGCAAATTTGTAATATGTTTTTGATGTTGTGTACATGTTTGGTTTGGAGCCCGGGGGGCTCGGGTAAAGATTGGATAGGCCGTTGGTTCAAATTCTGAAATTTTACACATCTGGTTTTTCACCCTGCTGGTGTCTTCGCAAATGCGAAGAAATCCTCGCAATTGCGAAGGGGGCAGACCAAGGCTGTGTTCGCAAATGCGAAGTCTTGATCGCAATTGCGAAGGAGGTCCAGGTACGCGTGGGTTCGCAAATGCGAACTTAACCTCGCAAATGCGAGGCCTTCAATAATCTGCTTGGGTTCGCAAATGCGAACACTTTGTCGCAAATGCGAAGACCCAGTGCGCTAGCCCAGTTCGCAAATGTGAATCCTATCACGCAATTGCGAGAGCCTCAGACCCCAGACCGGTAGTGTTCGCAATTGCGAACAAATGTTCGCAATTGCGATACCCGCAGCTGTGCAATTTTATACTTAAACAAAATTTTGAGTTCTTTCTTCATTCTTTCAAAAACCCACACACCACACACAAACCCTCAAGAGAAAATTCACTCCAAAGCAATTGTAAGTCGCTTTTTACTCAATTCTTTCAATTCCTAACAACATTAATCATGTTTTTCAACAGAAATCAAAGGTTTTCATGGTAGAAATTCTTGTTTTTGGGTGGAACATAGGGTTTTCATGAATTGGGTAATTGGACCTCGAATTGAGGTCCGATTTTGAAACAAATCATATATTTGAACTCGTGGGGGAATGGGTAACCGGATTTTGGTCCGAACCCCAAGTTCCGACCACGTGGGGCCAGGGGCATTTGGGAAATTTTGGGGTAAACTTTAAGAAAACCCTTTTTAAGCATTCAAACTAAGTTATTTAGTATTTATTAATGTAACGAAATCAATTTTGATTAGATTCGAGCTAGTTGAAAGCGGAAATTCGGGGAAAGCTATAGTTGAAGGATAATTTGGACTTTAAGGCTAGAGGTAAGTGTTTGTTCTATCCTAGCTTGAGGGAATAGGATTGTGTGCTATGTGCTATGTGATCGACTGCAGTGTATGGGCTGTGGTGACGAGCATCCATACACTGGCGTCTAGCATGACCGTGAGTCATTGTTGATACTTGTTGTGAGATGTTTTAAAGATAAATTGTTGAACCCTTGCCGGGTTGTAGAATTGTATATTGTTTTCCCTTGACGGGACTTATTGTAAAGTAGAATATTGTTTCCCTTGCCTGGACTTGTTGTAAAGAGGATTATTGTTTTCCCTTGTCGGGACCTTGTTGTGATGATTGTTATGTCCCTTTCCGGGACGGTTCATGATTAGTGTTTTCATTCTCTGCCCTTAACTGTGATTTTTATTTGGGTGAGGAAGAGTGATAGTGAATGAAGGGTGATGCCGCGCCTTGTTTTACTGTTATGCACGAAGGTTAATGCCGTGCCTTATTATTGATTATGCACGAAGGTTAATGCCGTGCCTTGTTATTGATTATGCATGAAGGATCATGTCGTGCCTTGTGATATTGATTATGCACGAAGGGTAATGTCGTGCCTTGTTGTTGAACCATACACAGAGGATCATGCCGTGCCATGGATGTGAGAATGAGAGTAAAAGTACGAAGGGTGATGCCGTGCAACTATTTGCTATTCCTTGTTTGATATTAACTATTTCCATTATACTCTGTTTTCCGTTGTTGAATTAATAATTGTTGTTAACTGTTGAGCTTCTCTCTTATGATACTTCTTGTTGAGTTTGTTACTTGATTATTTCTCGTTATCTTGTGGTATACATATATTTATAGAAGTGCACAGGTTTATGTGGGTGTCTGGTCCTAGGCTTGTCACTACTTCGCCGGGATAGGCCAGGCACTTACCAGCACATGGGGTCGGATTGTGCTGATACTACACTTCTGTGCGTTTTTGCACAGGTCCAAGATTTGATGAGGAGCAGCGGCTGTAAAGCCTTGCGTGGGAGTTGAGCATTTCGAGACCGAGGTAGCTTGCAGGCGTCCGCAGGCCCAGCGTCTCTTCCACTTATTTATATTATTTGTCGTAGTCTCATTGTTCCGAGACAAACAGATTTATGTTATTTTTCTTCAGACCTTTGTGTGTAGTATTCAGTAGTAGTTCGTGAGTTGGTGACTCCACGTCTTGGGTAGAGGATTTCAGCAATGTTTTACCTTGGTACTGCTTATTTCTATTTTGATAAGTCTTCCGCATTTATTTAATTAATGTTATGGTTCTTGTTGGTAAAATTGAGTATGAAATATTGGTAAAAACAAGATAATGTTGAAAATAGTGGCTTGCCTAGCTACCACGAGTAGGCGCCATCACGATCCCGATGTTGGGGGAAAATTCGGGTCGTGACAGGTTGGTATTAGAGCTCTAGGTTACATAGGTCGCACCACTCACGAACAATCTTAGTAGAGTTTGAGAGGTAGGTATGGAGAAGTCTGTACTTGTCCTCCAAGGTCTATTGAGTTAGGAAAGAGTTTCTCATTTGTTCCTTATTGTCGTGCGATTTGTTCCTCAAATACTGATTGAATTTCTCTCTGTCCTTTCGCAGATGGTGAGGACACGTGCTTTTTCGTCCGCGACCAGCAGCTTGAGCCCCAGGCAGCTCCCGTAAGGGGCAGGGGCCAAGGCCGTATCGTAGGCCATGGTAGGGGCAGAGTTCAGCCCCCAGTAGCCATTCCAGAGGTGGAGCCTCATATTGAGACTGGCGATGAGGTTCCAGTCCCAGCAGCTCCAGTGGGCCCAGCTCAGCTCCCAGGAGAGGCTTTATTTACCCCTGATCTTCAGGAGGCTTTGGTCAGGATAGCGGGATTTATGGACACCGTTGCCAGAGCAGGCTTATTACCAGCTGCACCAGCCGCTTCTCAGGTTGGAGGAGGGGCCCAGACTCCTTTTGCTCGTACTTCGGAGCTAGTAGCTCCTCAGCCTCAGGCACCAGTGGTTCAGCCAGCTGTGGCCACTCAGTCAGGTACCACAGCTCAGGCCGGAGATGGATCGGCCATGACTTCTGATTCTTTATGGAGACTTGATCGGTTATCCAAGCTATTTACTACTACTTTCAGCGGTGCCACATCAGGGGATCCTCAGGATTTCTTATTCAGTTGCCACGAGATTCTCAAGACTATGGGGATAGTGGAGTCCAATAGAGTTGATTTCTATACATTCAGGCTTTCAGGATCCGCCAAGACTTGGTGGAGAGATTATTGTTTGACTCGACCAGCAGGGTCCCCGGCTTTATCATGGGATCAGTTTGCAGAGTTATTTCTGGAGAAGTTTCTCCCTGTTACTCAGCGGGATGCACTTCGGAGGCAGTTTGAGCGCCTCCAGCAGGGTACTATGACTGTCACTCAGTATGAGACGAGGTTTTTTGACCTGGAACGTCATGCAATGGTGATACTCTCCACAGAGTGGGAGAGGGTCCACAGGTATATAGATGGGCTTAATTAGCCGATTAGACTACAGATGGCTGTGGGAGTGGGGAGTGATATATTATTTCAGGAGGCAGCTAATGAAGCACGTATAGTTGAGATGGCTCTTGCTCGGGGAGGTGGTTATCCTTCAGACAAGAGGCCTCGTCATTCCGACAGATTAAGTGGTTCTTCTACTGGAGGCAGGGAATCTTTTGATAGGGGCCAGTCTTCCAGGCCATTTCATTCCGCCCTTCATGCTTCACAGGGTGGACCAGGTGATCATGGGTTTCGTGAGCAGTATTCAGATTAGCCTCCCATTAGTGCTCAGCCTCTTCAGAGTATTCGTGGGGGCCATTCAAGTCGTCGGGGCCAGCAGCCCCATCAGCCTAAATGTTGCTACGGTTGTGGTGACCCGGGTCATCTTGTTAGGTTTTGCCCTCGAGCGACGGGCAACACTCAGCAGCGGTGCCCTTATCCCATGATTCAGGCCCCAGCTGACCCTCAGCCTACCCAGCCAGCCAGAGGCGGGGGTAGAGATTATAGAGGCGGAGGTCGAGACCGTGAAGGTGGAGACCGTCCAGCCAGAGGTAGAGGTCAGCCAGTTGATGGCCGTCCTAGAGACGTAGCTTATAGGGGAGGTGTTGATCCCCAATTCTATGCTTTACCAGCTAGGCCAGAGGCAGAGGCATTAGATGCCGTGATTACGGGTACCATTCTTGTTTGTGACAGAGGTGCTTCAGTATTTTTTTACCCTGGGTCTACATATTCATATGTGTCTTCCTACTTCGCACCGTATTTGGCCGTGCCTAGCTATGCTCTGGATATCCCAGTTTATGTGTCTACACCAGTGGGTGACTCCATTGTAGTCGGCCGGGTGCATCGTCCGTGTGTAGTTATTTTTGGGGGTCTTGAGACCCGTGTGGATTTGTTGCTACTAGACATGGTGGATTTCAATGTTATATTAGGGATGGACTAGTTGTCCCTATGCCATGCTATTTTAGATTGTCATGCAAAGACCATGACTTTAGCCTTACAAGAATCACCCCTACTAGAGTGGAAAGGTACCTCAAGCCACTCCGTTCGCACTGTTATTTCCTATGTTAAGGTTTGACGCATGGTCGAGAAGGGGTGTCTAGCTTATCTAGCTTATGTTCGTGATTCCGGCGCAGAGGTTCCTTCCATTGAGTCAGTCCATATTGTACGGCAGTTCCCTGAGGTTTTTCCTTCAGACCTGCTGGGCATGCCACCCGACAGGGATATTGATTTCTATATTGATCTGGCACCGGGCACTTAGCCCATCTCTATTCCACCCTATCGTATGGCCCCGTCGGAGTTAAAGGAGTTAATGAATCAGTTGCAAGACCTTCTAGAAAAGGGCTTTATCAAGCCCATTGTTTCCCCCTGGGGAGCACCTGTGTTGTGCTCGATGCGGATGTGTATTGATTACCGGCAATTGAACAAAGTGATGATAAAGAACAAGTATCCAATATCGAGGATTGATGATTTGTTTGACCAGCTCCAGGGAGCGAGGGTGTTCTCAAAGATAGACTTGAGGTCAGGCTACCATCAGCTGAAGATCAGCGCGGCTGACATTCTTAAGACAGCCTTTCGCACCAGATACGGGCATTATGAATTCTTGGTCATGTCCTTCGGGTTGACCAATGCCCCAGCAGCATTCATGGAGTTGATGAATCAGGAATTCAGGCCTTACTTAGATCTGTTCGTGATAGTCTTTATAGATGACATCCTAGTATACTCCCACAGCCAGGAAGAGCACGAACAGCACCTCAGAGTGGTTCTTCAGACTCTGAAGTATAATCAGCTATATGCCAAATTTTTGAAATTTGAGTTTTGGTTGAGTTCGGTGGCATTTCTGGGTCATATTGTATCAGCGGAAGGTATTCAGGTAGACCCAAAGAAGATTGAGGCAGTCTAGAATTGGCCTCGACCAGCTTCAATGACCGAGATCCGGAGTTTCTTGGGGTTAGCAGGTTACTACCATCGATTTGTAGAGGGGTTTTCTTCTATTGCAACCCCGATGACCGGGTTGACTCAGAAGGGTGCCCAGTTTCAATGGTCAGATGAGTGTGAGGCAAGCTTTCAGAAGCTCAAGACAGCCTTGACTACGGCACCAGTGTCGATACTACCTACGGGTGCAAGGCCTTATACAGTTTACTGTGACGCATCTCGTACAGGGCTTGGAGCGGTATTGATGCGGGATGGTAAGGTTATTGCTTATGCTTCGAGACAGTTAAAAATACATGAGAAGAATTATCTAGTTCACGATCATGAGTTGGCGGTAGTGGTTCATGCCTTGAAGATCTGGAGGCATTATCTATATGGTGTGACATGTGAGGTGTACACTAATCACAAAAGCCTACAGTACTTGTTCAAGCAAAAGGACTTGAATTTACGACAGTGGAAATGGTTAGAGTTGCTGAAGGACTATGATGTCACCATCCTATATCACCCAAGTAAGGCCAATATGGTGGCCGATGCATTGTGTAGAAAGTCTGCCAGCATGGGTAGTCTCGCATTCATTCCGGTCTGTCAGAGACCATTTGCTCTAGATGTCCAGGCCTTAGCCAATCAGTTCGTGAGACTAGACATTTCTAAGCCTAGCAGGGTATTAGCCTACACGGTCGCTCGTTCATCTCTATTAGAGTAGATCCGTGAAAGGCAGTTTGACGATCCTCATTTGCGTGACTTGAGAGATACTATACAGCGGGGAGGTGCCACGAAGGTAACTCTAGATGATAACGGGGTATTGAGATTGCAGGGTCAAGTTTGTGTGCCCAATGTTGAGGGGATTCGAGAGTTGATCTTAGCGAAGGCCCACGGTTTGCGGTATTCTATTCATCCAGGCGCCGCGAAGATGTACCAGGACTTACGGCAGCACTATTGGTGGCGCGGGATGAAGAAAGATATCGTTGCGTATGTCGCTCGGTGTCTAAATTGTCAGCAGGTGAAATATGAGCACCAGAGGCCTGGTGGTGTATTCTAGAGAATCGAGATTCCCGAGTGGAAATGGGAGAGGATCACTATGGACTTCATTACTGGACTTCCTTTGACTCGAAGGAAATTTGATGCCATATGGGTTATTGTTGATAGGCTGACCAAGTCAGCACACTTCATTCCAGTATCTGTCTCTTACTCATCGGAGAGGTTAGCAGAGATTTACATCAGGGAGATTGTTCGTCTTCATGGGGTGCCGGTGTCTATTATCTCGGATCGGGGTACGCAGTTTACCTCGTGTTTCTGGAGAGCGGTCCAGCAGGAGTTAGGCACCCAGGTCCAGTTGAGTACGGCTTTTTATCCTCAGACGGACGGCCAGTCCGAGAGGACTATTCGGATTCTAGAGGACATGCTTTGAGCCTGTGTCATTGATTTTGGGGGCTCGTGGGACCAGTTTCTACCATTAGCGGAGTTTACCTACAACAACAGCTACCTGTCTAGCCTCCATATGGCCCCGTATGAGGCGTTGTATGGTAGGCGATGTTGGTCTCCAGTCGGATGGTTTGAGCTAGGAGAGGCTCGGTTGTTGGGTACAGACTTAGTTTAGGAGGCCTCAGACAAGGTCAAGACTATCCAGGAGAGATTGCGTTCAGCTCAGTCCAGACAAAAGACTTATGCGGATCGTAAGGTTCGATATGTAGATTTCATGGTTGGTGAGCGGGTATTGCTCCGAGTGTTGCCTATGAAGGGCGTGATGAGGTTCGGGAAGAAAGGCAAGCTCAGCCCTAGGAATATTGGCCCATTTGAGATTCTAGACCAAGTGGGAAGGGTGGATTACTTACTAGCTCTGCCGCCTAGCTTATCAGCCGTGCATCCAGGTTTTCACGTATCTATACTTCGGAGATACCACGGCGAGCCCACACATGTGTTAGACTACAACACTGTCCAATTGGACAATGATTTATCCTACGAGGAGGAGCCGGTTGCCATTCTAGACCGGCAGGTTCCACAGTTCAGGTCGAAGAGTTATCCTTCTGTGCGTGTTCAGTGGAGAGGTCAGCCTCCTGAGGCATCGACCTGGGAGTCCGAGTCTGATAGGCGGAGCCGCAACCCACATTTGTTCCCCGAGTCAGGTACTTCTTTCTCTTGTCCGTTCAAGGACGAACGGTTGTTTTAGAGGTGGAGGATGTGACGACCCAAAGGGTCATCACCTATTTTCCTCACTTGTTCTGCACTTCCGAGGCCTTGAAAACCTCATTCTATGTTGCCTCGATTTACGTGCATGATCCGGGCATGTAGCCGAAAAGTTTTTGTGATAGAATATGTGAATTCTATGAGAAAATTGAAGAAAAATGATATTAATATTGATATAGTTGACTTCGGTCAACATTTTTGGTAAACGGACCGGGACCCGAGATCGGACGGTCCCGAAAGGTCCGTAGGAAAATATGGGACTCGGACATGCGTCCGGAGTCGAATTCTGAGGCCTAGAGCCTAAGTTATGGATTTTTCTGTTAAATTGTTTTTGTTGTAATTATTAAAGGAAAAGGACTTAAATGACCTTAGTATCGGGCTCGTATTTTTTTTCCGACGCCCGACACAAGTCTTAAATATTATATATGTGCTTTCTGCAAAGTTTGGTGACATTTGGATGTCGTTTGATGTGTTTTGAACCTTGAGTTCCATATTTGAAAGTCATGAAACTAAAAAGGATGATAATCATGAACTTGAGGCTTGATTTGATGAAATCGATGTTATATTGGCGAGGTGATCGCACGAGCAAGTTTATAATATGTTTTTGATATTGTGTACATGTTTGGATTGGAGCCCGGGGGGCTCGGGTAAAGATTGGATAGGCCGTTGGTTCAAATTCTAAAATTTTACACAGCTGGTATTTCACCCAGCTGGTGTCTTCGCAAATGCAAAGAAATCCTCGCAATTGTGAATGGGGCAGACCAAGGCTGTGTTCGCAAATGCGAAGCCTTGATCGCAATTGCGAAGGAGGTCCAGGTACGCGTGGGTTCGCAAATGCGAACTTAACCTCGCAAATGCGAGGCCTTCAATAATCTGCCTGGGTTCGCAAATGCGAACACTTTGTCGCAAATGCAAAGACCCAGTGTGCCAGCCCAGTTCGCAAATGCGAACCCTGACTCGCAATTGCGAGAGCCTTAGACCCCGGACCTGTAGTGTTCGCAATTGCGAACAAATGTTCGCAATTGCGATACCCGCAGCTGTGCAATTTTATACTTAAATGAAATTTTCAGTTCTTTCTTCATTCTTTCAAAAACCCACACACCACACACGAACCCTCAAGAGCAAATTCACCCCAAAGCAATTGTAAGTCACTTTTTACTTAATTCTTTCAATTCCTAACAACATTAAACATGTTTTCAATAGAAATCAAAGGTTTTGATGGTAGAAATTCTTGTTTTTGGGTAGAACATAGGGTTTTCATGAATTGGGTAATTGGACCTCGAATTGAGGTCCGATTTTAAAACAAATCATATATTTGAACTCGTGAGGGAATGGATAACCGGATTTTTGTCCGAACCCCGAGTTCTGACCACGTGGGACCAGGGGCGTTTTGGGATATTTTGGGGTAAATTTAAGAAAACCATTTTTAAGCATTCAAACTAAGTTATTTAGTATTTATTAATGTAATGGAATTAATTGTGATTAGATTCGAGCTAGTTGAAAGCGGAAATTCGGGGAAAGCTATAGTTGAAGGATAATTTGGACTTCAAGGCTAGAGGTAAATGTTTGTTCTATCCTAGCTTGAGGGAATATGATTATGTGCTATGTGCTATGTGATCGAGTGCGGTGTATGGGATGTGGTGACGATCATCCATACAGTGGCGTCTAGCATGACTGTGAGTCGTTATTGATACTTGTTGTGAGATGTTTTAAAGACAAAATTTTGAACCCTTGCTGGGTTGTGGAATTGTATATTGTTTTCCCTTGCCGGGACTTATTGTAAAGTGAAATATTGTTTCCCTTGCCGGGACTTGTTGTGAAGAGGATTATCTTTTTCCTTTGCTGGGACCTTGTTGTGATGATTTTTGTGTCCCTTGCCGGGATGGTTCATGATTATTGTTTTCATTCTCTGCCTTTAACTGTGATTTTTATTTGGGTGAGGAAGAGTGATAATACACGAAGGGTGATGTCGTGCCTTATTTTACTGTTATGCACAAAGGTTAATGCCGTGCCTTATTATTGATTATGCACGAAGGTTAATGTCGTGCCTTGTTATTGATTATGCACGAAGGATCATGCTGTGCCTTGTGATATTGATTATGCACGAAGGGTAATGTCGTGCCTTGTTATTGAACCATGCACGAAGGATCATGCCGTGTCATGGATGTGAGGATGAGAGTAAAAGCACGAAGGGTGATGCCGTTCACTTTATTTGCTTATTTGGTGAGGATGAGAGTAAAAGCACGGCGGGTGATGCCGTGCAAGTATTTTCTATTCCTTGTTTGATATTAACTGTTTCCATTATACTCTGTTTTCCGTTGTTGAATTAATAATTGTTGTTAACTATTGAGCTTCCCTCTTATGATACTTCTTGTTGAGTTTTTTACTTGATTATTTCTCGTTATCTTGTGGTATACATATATTTATAGAATTGCACAGGTTTATGTGGGTGTCTGCTCCTAGGCTTGTCACTACTTGGCCGGGATAGGCCAGGCACTTACCAGCACATGGGGTCGGATTGTTCTGATACTGCTTTTGCACATGTCCAGGTTTTGATCAAGAGCAGCAGCAATAGAGTCTTGCGTGGGAGTTGAGCATTTCGAGACCGAGGTAGCTTGCAGGCGTCCGCAGTCTCTTCCACTTATTTATATTATTTGTTGTATTCTCATTGTTTCGAGACAAACAGATTTATGTTATTTTCCTTCATACCTTTATGTGTAGTATTCAGTAGTAGTTCGTGAGTTGGTGAATCCACGTCTTGGGTAGAGGATTTCAGTTGTGTTTTACCTTGGTACTGCTTATTTCTATTTTGATAAGTCTTCCACATTTATTTAATTAATGTTATGGTTCTTGTTGATAAAATTGAGTATGAAATATTGGTAAAAATGGGATAATGTTGAAAATAGTGGCTTGCCTAGTTACCACAAGTAGGCGCCATCACGATCCCGATGTTGGGGGAAAATTCGGGTCGTGACACTCTTCCACCATTTTTCTGAGAATCTTCTTAATATTCTTATTTGCAGCCTCTACTACTCCATTTGCTTTTGGAATGTAAGGTGTAGAGTTACGATGCAGGATTTTGAACTTTTGACATGCTTCTGCCATGAGGTGACTATTCAGATTTGCACCATTTTCTGTGCTAATCACTTTAGGAATTCCAAAGTGACAAATGATATTTGTATGCACAAAATCCACTACCGCCTTCTTTGTCACTGCCTTAAATGTCTTCGCCTCCACCCATTTGGTGAAATAATCAATTGCTACCAAGATAAATCTGTGCCCATTAGATGCTGTGGGCTCTATTGGTCCATTGACGTTCATGCCCCAGTCAACGAATGGCTATAGTGCAGACATTGTATGCAACTCATAGGGTGGAGAGTGAATCAAAGCTCCGAGTATTTGACATTGATGGCATTTCCTCACATACCTAATACAATCACGCTCCATAGTGAGCCAATAATATCCTGCTCTCAGTATTTTCTTGGCTAAAATGTATCCGCTCATATGAGGTCCGCAAGCTCCCGCATGTACCTCAGCCATAATTATGTCAGCTTGCTGCGCATCTATGCATCTCAATAGCCCCAGATCTGGTGTTCTTTTGAATACAACTCCTCCACTGAGGAAAAATCCATTTGCTAATCGCCTTATAGCCCTTTTTTGATCTCCAGTGGCTTGTTCTGGGTGCCCTCCTATCTTCAAATTATTCTTTGACGTCATGATACCAAGGTTCACCATCAAGCTCCTCTTCCACGGCAAAACAATAAGTATTATGATCGAGAACCTGTATCTGTAGTGGATCTACATAAGCTTTATCTGGATGGTGCAACATGGAGGATAATGTGGCTAAAGCATCTGCTACTTCATTATGCATTCTTGGGATGTGTTTGAACTCTATAGATTGAAATCTTTGGGATAGTTCATGCAGACATTGTCGATAAGGTATCAACTTTAAATCTCCTATCTCCCATTCTCCCTAAATCTGATGTACCAAGAGATCCGAGTAACCCATGACCAAAATCTCTTGAACACCCATATCTATCGCCACCCCCAATCCTAGTATGCATGCTTCATATTCGGCCATGTTGTTAGTGCAGAAAAATTGAAGCTGTGCGGTAACAGGATAATGCTGACCCGTTTCTAAAATAAGCACTGCTCCAATTCCAACTCCCTTACTGTTGACGGCTCCATTGAAGTACATTCTTCAGCCTGGCTTATCATTTTGCTCTACCTCTTCAACATTCATTGCCTCATCATCAAGAAAATATGTTTTTAAAGGCTCATACTCATCTTCCACTGGGTTTTCTGTTAAATAATCTGCAACTGCTTGCGCTTTCATTGTCGTACGTGTTAAATAGATGATGTCAAATTCTATGAGCAGAATTTGCTATTTAGCAAGTCCTCCAGTAGGCATAGGCTTCTGAAATATATACTTCAATGGATCCAACCGTGATATCAAACATGTCGTATAAGCTGACAAGTAATGCTTTAGTTTTTGGGCAACCCACGTCACAACACAACATGTTCTCTCCAATAGAGTGTATTTTACCTCGTAAGATGTGAACTTTTGATTGAGGTAATATATCGCGTGCTCAACCAAAAGAATTATCTAGCACTGTCAAATACAAGATTAGAGGTCTTCCCGGTTTTGGAGGGACTAATACTGGAGGATTGGCCAAATATTCCATAATCTTGTCAAAGGCTTCTTGGCATTCATCAGTCCAGTTTACCGCAGCATCCTTCTTCAACAATTTAAAAATGGACTCACACGTTGACATCAACTGAGCAATAAATCTGCTGAAATAACTCAACTTTCCGAATAAACTCATCACTTCTTTCTTATTCTTCGGAGGAGGCAAATTCTAGATTGCTTTTATCTTTGATGGATCCAATTCAATACCACGTCGGCTTACTATAAACCCCAATAACTTTCCTGATGGCACCCCGAAAGCACACTTTGCTGGATTGAGCTTGAGATTATATCTTCGGAGCCTCTGGAAAAACTTTCTCAAATCTTTGACATCGTCACATTGCTTTTTGGACTTAATGATGATATTGTCCAAATATACTTCGATCTATCGGTGCATCATGTCATGAAGAATAGTGGTCATTGCCCTCATATATGTAGCTCCGGCATTCTTTAACCCAAACGGCATCACCCTATAACAATATTTTCCCCAAGGCGTGATAAAGGTCGTCTTTTCTGCATCTTCTTCATCCATCAGGATATGATGATAATCCGTATAACAATCCACAAAATAGCCAATTTCATGCTTGGCAAAATTGTCGATCAATATATGGATATTTTGCAATGGAAAATCATCCTTTGGACTAGCTTTATTAAGGTCCCTGTAATCAACGCACACCCTGGGTTTTCCATCCTTCTTAGGGACTGGCACAACATTAGCTAACCAGGTAGGATATTTGGTAACCCGTATGACCTTCGCCTCAAATTGCTTATTAACTTCTTCTTTTATTTTCACATTGATGTCCGTTTTAAACTTTCTTAGCTTTTGTTTTACTGGCCGACATTCTGGATAAATGGGTAATTTATGTACCACCGGATCAGTACTAAGTCCGGGCATGTCATCATAGGACCAAACAAATATGTCCTTGTACTTATGTAATAACTTGATTAAATCTTCTCTAAGGGAAACCTCTAAATGCACACTGATCTTTGTTTCTCGGACATTTTCCTCACTTCCCAAGTTAATGCATTTTGTCTCATATAAGTTTGGTTTGGGCTTTTCCTCATAATGATTCAAATCTTTACTGATTTCCTCTAGTATTTCCTCATCCTCATATTCTACTTCATGTTCACTTTCAATTTCTAGTATAACTATTCGATTATCAAGACTGGACCGGGAATTCTTTATGCATGACATATCATTGGAATCAGCAAATATTGAACTGTACAAAAGAAGAAAAATAAAATAAGGCAAAAATGGAAAAAGGAAAGAAATTGCATTTCATATATTTTTCAAAAAGGTAACAAGCATTGGATACATTTGTTTTTGACGGGATGTGGGATTACAAAAAAAGACAAATTTTGGGGAAATGAAATATTTAAAGCTAACTACCACAACTCCCTCCTAATCGGTAGAGGAGTAGCTTCCCAGTTATTAAGTGCAATGTAGGGTCCCACGAACTGAACATGCATTTTACTTGTTCCTTCACCCATTTCCAGCATATTCACATCTTCAAATAGCCTCTCGAACCTTGCCAGGAGTTTTGCATCCGGTTTTATTTCAGCGCGACTTGGCATAACCATCGCCAGATGTCTCCGTGTACTAGGCTTGGTAAAGGAATCAGATAGTTTTGGAAGAGGCTTTGGGAGGGACCAACTTTTCTTCTTCATTTTCTTGGCTCTTTGGATATCGGCAATGGTTGGCTCGAAACCTAAACCAAAAGTTTCGTTACTGCCCGGGAGGTGGATTGGATGTGTTATACCTTGCAGAGTTACCCCTAATCCTTTCCCTGGTGAGAACCCATTTCTTATCATTTCCTTAGCAACCATCACTGTTGTAGGAGCTATTGTGGGAATCGTCATGTTTTCCCCCTCAGATATTTTATTCACCACCACAGTGTCCATGTCTTGAAATACCCACGGGCCTTTATCTCCTTCAGTTTCTTCGAATGGTGTGATAGCATTGCAGACATCCTCTTCTCCATGCACTATGATCTCCTGTTCTTCCCATTCAAATTTTACTATCTGATGCAGATAGGATGGCACAGCTTTCGCCGCTTGGATCAACGGACGTCCCAATAAAAGATTGTAAGACACAACAACATCTAACACCTGGAACTCCATAGTGAAGTCCACCGGTCCAATAGTAATCTCCACTATAATATCCCTTACAGTATTCTTGCCACATCAATTAAAACCCCATACACATACACTGTTCCGATGGATTCTATCAGGATTGACCTTCAACTTTCCCAAGGTTGAGAGTGGGCAAATATTGGCTCTTGAACCGTTGTCCACCAGTACATGGGTAACTACAGATTCTTCTCACTTGACTGTGAGATATAGTTCTTTCTTATGCTCTGTTCCTTCAAGCGGCAACTCATTATCTGAAAATGTTATCTTGTTTGTCTCAAAGATCATGTTCGTGATTTTCTCCAAATGGCATACTGAAATTTTCACAGGCACATGGGCTTAATTCAAAATTTTCATCAACGCCTTTCTATGCTCATCAGAATGAATTAGCAATGATAACAACGAAATCTGCGCGTGCATTTTTCTCAATTGCTTCACTATTGAATAGTCCTAAGCCTTCATCATTTTCAAGAACTCTTCTGCTTCCTCTTCAGTAACTACCTTCTTCACCTGAGTCGGGTACTCCTTTACCACTTTTGTCTTTCTTAGTTCTTCCGGGGTAAAGCATCGCCCGGAGCGAGTTAAACCATGTGTTTCATTGATTTCTTCTTTAACTTCCTTCCCCTTATACATCACTGTAACTTTATCATAGTTCCACGGTATGGCCCTGGTGTTCACGACTGGCATCTGCACCACCGGTTTGATAACCACAGGCTCCACATAACTCCCTTTACGGTCAACAAAGGTTTAGCTCCCGGCACTACTACCTTCACGGGCTCAACCACTGATGGTTTCTTCGTTGGTAACTCAGCTGATGCTTTCTACTTTTCAACTTCCCCTTCCACCTTGTTGTTAGCTTTACTTATCATCACTGATTGAGAAGGTTTCCTACTGCTCTCTCCCCGCTCCTACTCTATCATATGCATCTCATTATGTGATGACAATGGGTTCTATATGATATTAGGAGTTTCAGGAGGTTGTACTTCAATCCTCCTGGTATCAATAAGTTCCTGTATGGCAAATTTTAAATGCCAAAACTTTTTTGTATCATGTCCCGGTGTCCCAGAACAATACTCACATCAGACTGATTGGTCTAGATTTTTGGGTGGTGGGTTTGGAATTTTTTGTTCAATAGTGCTCAACAACCCTAGCTCTCTTAAATGATTAAAAAGACTGTATATGACTCTCCTAACGGAGTAAATGTTTTTTTTCTTTGGGCTCTATCTCCTCTTACTTCTGGATCTGGACAAAAATTGGGTCGATTTGGATTTCTGTATGTTTTGGAAGGCGGGTTTGCATTTTGTGCGTGGTAGACATTTTGTGGAGCTGGGGTACGCCATGCATGTGGAGGTGGTGGGTAAGGTTGAGCATGTGGGACGGAAAAATGTGGATTGGATGGAGGATAATATGGTGGAGGTGGGTTGTAGGGTGCTGTTGGATATGGTTGTTATGGCGAGGTGGATGATGATATGTATTGGGGCCCCGGGGCCATGTTCTACCTTCAATGACCGCAACTTCCTCATTCTTCTTCTTGCCAATCGATCCTCTAGTCCCAGTCTGTATTGCTTGGTTTGTGGCCTTAATAGCCGAATAACTCATGATCTTATTTGTCTTTAGCCTTTCTTTTACAAAGCTTCCCATCTTGACCACCTCGTTAAAGGTTTTTCCGGTTGCTGATACTAAGTGGCCATAGTAAGTTGGCTCCAAAGCCGGTAGAAAATAGTCCACCATTTCTACTTCTATCATGGGAGGGTCTACTTGTGCAGCCTGCTCCCTCCACCTGAATCTGTATTCCCGGAAACTTTCCCCGGGTTTCTTCTCCATTTTAGTCAATGATAGCCTGTCAGGAATGCTCTCTAGATTGTATTGGAAATGGTTGGGAAATGATTGAGCTAGGTCATCCCAGATGAACCACCTAGTATGATCCTGTCGAGTATACCATTCCAATGCTGAACCACTTAAGCTCTGGCTAAAATAAGCCATAAGTAACTCGTCCCTTCCTCTTACTCCCATTTTACTACAGTAACTCCTCAGATGGGCTACTGGATCCCCGTGACCATCACACATATCAAACTTGGGTAACTTAAACCCGGCCGGGAGCTGTACTTCCGGAAACAAGCATAAATCTTTATACGCAACACTCACTTGGCCTCCTAGCCTTTGTATGTTATGAAAGGACTGTTCAAGACTTTTCATCTTACCGGCCATCTCTTCCTGTTCCAAATTTCTGACAGGTTTTTCCTCTTCTGTCATGTCTATGAGCGGTGTGTAGGAGTCATGTTGCCTGAATGTTGGTTCTGGTGGATAATAATGAGTGTCCTGAACATGGAACACATATTCGCTGGAATATTTGTGTAGAGCAGCAGGTGGCGGTGCCACGTATACTAGAGCAACCTGAGGTGGTGGTGGTGGAACTTGTTTGGACAATGATGGAGGTGCTTGTGAAGTTGTAGCATAGTAATGTGGGTAAGTTGGGTATGTGGAGGATGAATTCATGGTGGGTGGTTCAGGATTTGGGTTTGTAGGAGGTATGTATGCTGGGTTGGTTGGATAGGAAGGCAAAAGTTGACCCCTAGACCAGGCCTGGTACATCTCTGACATCTACTGTTTGAATTTGTACATCTCTTCTTTCATACTTGCCATGTCCATAACTTCTTCCTCATGTACCAGATCCATAATAGTGGGCTCGATTTCCTAAGTCACTGCTTTGGTCATAGCTTTTGAACGTGTATTGTAGTTGTGATGTGCCAGAATGCCAGTTGTGAACTGAAAATCTCATACTCATCAACAACAATACTCGTTAATAGTTAGCTCATAAGTGGTAAAATATCATAATTAAGAATCACAACTTTTGCCTTAGTCATTATGCATCATCCCGGCATTATTCCTCTTTGGACCACCGATTTTCTTTTTCACTTTTGTTTTTCATTGCTTTTCTGTTTGTTTCCTTTTCTTTTTTTCTTCTTTTCCATTTTCTCTTTTTTTTTCATTTTTGTTTTTTCGTTCCTACATGTTTGCCTATCGCTCAAACAGTTTGCATAAAAAGGAAGAAAAATAACAGCAACTTCTTTTTTTTGAATTTTTCATTTAAAATTCAAACATCGGTTACAAATGATGTTGTACCACAAATGCAAAAGAAAAATTCAAATACAAAATGCATGCCCTATGAATACATTAAAGCTCCTAGTGTCGCGAGACATCATTCAGTCTTGCCGCGGGCCTATATGCTAGTCCACTTTGGAGTTTTTCCAGGTCAGTCATTACTTGCTTTACAAAGAACTTTACTGCTGACAAGAATATTGACTGGGACATATCTTCACACAATTGGCATTTCCTTGTTATGTACCGAGCAATGTTGACGATTCTTTCCCTGATGACCTCTTTTTCCTGAAGCAACCTACCAATCTGTTTGGAACGAGCGTCTAAGGTTTGCTGGTTCTCCTTTTGTAGTTGTTGTAGCTCCAACTCTAATCGAGCCATAGCCATGTAGCAATGTTCTCTCTCTACTTCAAACTCTTTGGTTTATTTGCTACTTTTGACTTTGGCTGTAATGATTTTCTTTCTCAATCGAGCTACCTCAACCTTGTGTTCATCTTGTAATTGCTGAACCATTCGAACTTTTTCATCAGCAATTCTGGCCAGTTGTTTCCGAACCCCGACTAATTCCTTTTCAGCTTTATCTAGATCAAAGATATAGTCATTCACTTTGCGCCGAAGATTTTCAATCAATTTCTCATCTGGAGCCAAGCGAACTGGGGTTTTGACTGTTGTTTTCATCTTTGCAATCTGAGCATTCAAGATTTTATTCTCTCTTCTCTGCTGTTTCTTTTCTCCCTCATCTGATGTTGCTTGTAAGCTGCTCTCAAATTTGAGGTCTTGGAATCGTTTCTCCAACAAGCTGATTCTGGCTCGGTACTCATCTTCTTTGGCCACCCAATTTTGTGTTCCTTAGACTGCTCGGCCAACTCTTGAATGTGAAGTCTTTTCATTGGTCTATCATGCTCGACATCCCGGCGATACCATGCGGCATGCCCTGGTGATACCTCCCCTCGAGCTCGGTTTCCCACACAAGTGTCTACTCTCAAGCATTGGCATTCATTCCAGATCTGTCGAATCTTTGCTTCTGGGAATTGTCCGTCCGCACTGATTTCTACGACTTGTAGGCTGATGTCCCCGTCTTTTGGTATAACCTGATATCTCCCAAACTGCCATAGTACCCTGTACGACACATAAGGCTGAATGCTTTTAAGACCCATTATAAAGAAATGCGACCCTTTTGTTGGCATGTATATCACCTCCTTGAGGGGCAACCATCCGTATGCCCAATCAATTTGGCTAGCAGTCAACGATCGCAAGTATGTAATCTAACCTTTTGATCCTTCTGGCAGCTTAACTTGTTTTGTTCTCATTTAAAATTCTTCAATGCACGTCTTTTCAGACGACCTATAACTTGAGAACGGAGGGTGACGACACAAATGTTCTGTCAACCATATCTGGAGAAGCAAATTGCATCCCTCGAAGAAGTCATACCCTGCTTTACATGATGTGAGGTAACGGAAGATATCAGTTATAATCATCGGTGCCAGTTTACTATTATATTGCACGAGAAGAGTACTGGCAACCCCGGCGACCCTTATATCAATATTTCCATCATTCATTGGGAATATGATTAATCCCAGAAATGCCACTATAAAGGCAAATAGCCTATGTTCTTCCCACTTGACTCGGTTAGATTTACTGCAGAGTTTGTTCGTAGGGTCGTTAAATCCCCCAATATGACCATATCTGCAGTAGATGAAACTCAAAGTACAAAATCCATGAGCCAAGTCTTCATTATTAGCGTTCCTGGCGATTTTCAGGGAATTGAGGAATCTGTGCACTGTAATTGCCCTCAGAGCCACCAGGTATTTATCCTTCAGGGGAACCTCAACTTTACCGATATAATAAGCAATTTCTTCTAATGTAGGAGTGAGCTCAAAATCCGAGAAGTGTAGAATATTATGTGCAGGATCCCAACAAGCAACGTGAGACCGAATGATATCACCACGGGGTATTATGTCCATCAACCCAGTAAGATCTCTCATATTTGACCCAAACCTGTCCCTCTTGGCCCAGATCGTTCCACAATAACCTCAACTCAAAAGGAATTTTGTTCATTAAAGCAAAGGGTTCATTTTGTACTGTGCTTATCCTGCATATTTATTAAAGGCGATTTTATTCAGAAAAGGAAAAATATTTTTTCAGAGACAATTTTTCATTATTTTGAAAGAATTAGCCTTTCCGGGCTATTTATTTAAAAAGAAAAAGACATGACTTCAAAGTGGCCATTTTTGCAAAAACAGCCTTCCAGCGTCTTTTCAGAACATTTGGCTTTTTCCAAAAATAGAAATCACTTTGATTTATTGAAAACAAAAATTTGATATTTTTTGGTCATTTTCTAAAAGGGTGGTTGGACCCGTCAAGGGTTGCCTACGTATCCCGCCTAATGGCGAGAATCAAACCTGCGTAGTTCGGTCCGATTATTACGTGACCAATTATTTCAACTATATCACTCCACCTATTTTTCAAACTTTGTTTTCAAATTTAACAGAGTTTTGTCAATATTTCAATACTTTTCTATTCTAGGATTTCTCTTTCTTTTTATTTTTCAGGAATTTAGCCGGTCCACATAATAATCCATGACAAATAAATGCAACATATAATATGCTCGGTCTTTAATATTCTGGGTCACCTGTCCTAGACGGACCCAACGCCTATGTTGTGTCCTCTAAGTCAGATATGATGCAAATAGTCGTCCTAGATCTAGGTTCAATATCCTGATGTTTTCATGGTGCTAGACCATGTACCCGAGTGGACAACTCGGATCAAGGATGGGGCTACATACCGAGGACCCGTGGGGTCGTTCGACTTTGTAACTTATCTGGCCTCTATTTCTTATTTTTTGTATGACACTAACAGAAAGGGGAGTCTCAACCAGTAAGCACATCCCCGGAGGTAAGAAGAGAAGGGTTTTCAGCATAATTTTATATATACAATCCACGTAATATCAAAGCGGTAAACACGTAACACATTGATCAAAGCATATAATAAAGTCAAATAACATCAAGAATGACAATTCAATCGAGCTCGAATTCTTAAACCCTAAACCAGAAGTTCTGGGTTGCTTATCCCCAGCAGAGTCGCCAAAGCTGTCACACCTCCCTTTTTACTACCTCTTTTCCCTGAAAATAAGGAATGAGGTATACCTCGTTGATTACCAATACACCCGGGAAAGGATATAATAATAAGAACGAGGAAGGAGTTTTTCCACTTTAAGGACAATCAAAACGGGATTTTATTTAGAGTTTTAGATTCGCCACTTGGGAAGATAATGGTGTCACAAGTCACCGGTTAATCCCGAATACGAGGAAATTGACTCTAGTTTAAACAGTCCGCGCAATTAGAAATCCGGATAAGGAATTCTGTTAACACGGGAGAAGGTGTTAGGCACTCCCGGATTCCGTGGTTTTAGCACAGTCGCTCAACTGTCGTTTTTGACTTTATTTGATTTCGTTATATGCTTTTATAACATGTGAATGTTTCATTTCTTGATATTTTAATTACTTGCGACATCACGAAAATGCATTTCGAGTCACACCGCAACCGGTATGCCTGTGACTTTAACACGTTTCAGCTTCGTCGGGATTTAAGATTTGAGTCACATTAGATGTGCAATCGTATTTAAGGAATGTATATTTAAAATCGTGCCTATAACGACTAACGGCTTATTATACTTTAGCAAAGACCGTGAAATTTGCTAAACGATCTTCCTGAGTCTATCACTTATTAACATTCATATGGGGGCCCCACGTATTTTGTTCTTGTACGAGGGTCGTCCCGTTATTTTTTAGAAGTCCAATCCTAATAAATACTACATTCTCTATTTTTGGTTTTTTCCCTAATTATTTTTACTTGTTTTGTATATTCAAAACTGTGTCCAGGCCCATTATTCCATTTCCAGACATGGACATTTTTAGACTGAATTTAATAATCCAGCTTACACAACTGGGTTTCAGAAACCCAGTATATAGTAAAGCTGTTATTCAAAGACCCAAAAATGAGTCCAGTTGGATCTGGGCCTGTACTGTCTATCAAGCCTAGATCAGATGAGAGGAATAGAAAGAAGATTCAGGATTTCATAACTAGCATACAAATACTCATCGAATGATAAAGTAAATCAACCAAAAAAAATTTTTATTTCATAAGGAACTAGAGTACAAGTGTATCAACATTAATTCTAAATTCTAGCTATCAAGTTACTAATAGAACCTAACAGTAAAACTATTTATTTAAGTTATTTTGAACAATGACATGATACTTAGTTATGCAAATTGAATCGTTATCAATTACTGATTGTAACTCATGCTATTCTAAATTTTTATTAAACTAATTGAAGTGAAGAAACATACTATAATTAGGTTGATCATTCTTAATTATCACGTTCTAGTTCCTGTGGTTAATTTGATTACCATTGAAATTACAAAGCTAGTATTATCTAAGTGAATTGATTTTATGAGTTAACCTGTTTTTAAACTAAATTTTAGGGTGATTATGACTATGTGTACTATACTCTACTCTATCTATTACATTGTTCAAAGTCTCATATATACTTAACTATTACAGTTATTCCTATCAAATTACAGAAGATCTAGTGGACAATAAACATAAAATTCTCAAAAAATATAGCAGAAGATTACATCCGAACAACTCATGGCATCTTCATTTCCTCAAATAGCTGACAGTTACATATCTGGATAGAAAATGTGTACCCAATTCAGCAAAGGGAAACTTATAAGTCTAATAAGCAAATGAGATGAAGGATAGTCAGCGATCACAGTAGCAGAACAATAGGAGAGCAAATCACAGCAGAACAACAATTACACAGTCGAGTATAATCTTCAAATCCAGCAGATAAGCGAACCAAGGAACATAATTGAAGGAAATCCAATAGAATCTAATAGTATAGAACAACAGAAGACCCTAATTGATCTCCAGAATATGTATTCGATTTAACTCAGAATGTTTACTCTCTATCTATGGTGTATAACTCTCAATTTGTACTTCAGAATGTTTTTCTCTGAATTTCTAGAATCCGGCCCTTTTTCAGTCATAGATGAAGCCTATTTATAAGTGTTTTGGGTGAAATTTTGAGGGGAAAATTCAAAAATCTTATTATAAGTTTCGTCCCCTTAATTCTCTTATTAATTATAGTTTGGTACCCCTATTTCAGGCTCGAAATGCCTTCCAGCCCTTGCTGGAAGGTTCTAGGGAATTCTTTTTGCTTCTATTAAGGGCATATTACTATGGTGCCCTCACTTGCTAATGATTATCACAATTATGCCTTTTTACTAGGCCTATTTTACCCTATATTTATTATCTAATTACAGAAATACGAAGCCTGAAAGTCTGTTTTGTCCCTATAGGCTCTATTACAGTCACACTTATACCATTTCTTATTCCCTTTGTAACCTTATTATTATTTGTTATTTACCCGACCTGCTAATGGTTAGGGTGTCTTAGGTTCATTGCCTATTTAACTACTGGCTATCATCTTCTAAATTATTTAAGACTTGGCCAGATTTTAACGCAACAGTCTTTCAATTTTAGCCTCTTTTAATTGTTTTAGACTAATTTAAAATGTAACCTTTTATTATTACTTATCTAATCATAATTAGTTTGCAGACTTAGCCTACTTTATTAACTTTAACTAACCGAACTTAGATTGCAGAATTAACCACTCTAATGTTTCAGGAGTGGCCAGACTAGGTCATTTTCAAAAATAGCCAGATTACTAACTAACTTGTCTTTACAGCTATAACCAATACCACAAAACACAATAGAATTTAACATAGTCTAACATATGAATCCATTACAAATATAGCCAATTTATGTCATATTGCACACATAGCCTCAATAAAAAATCATTCATCAATTAACCAGAACTTAGAGGGAAATTTGATAATGGTTGAATCCCAATTAACTATATTGTAATTTTAGACTTAGGCGTAGTGAACAAATCACACATAAAGAAACATATTCACATCAGATTCATGTGTTGACTTATACAAAACCCTAAGGAGCTAAAACAGATCGATTATGTGCAAAGAACAGGATAGATGAAATTATCATAGGCTAGTGACAGAAATACCCAGAAGACTAACAGTCAAGAGTATGCTAAAGACTCTATTTAGACGATTAAAAGATGAATAATAAAAAACATGCTAGGATTATATACAGAAGTCTTTTGAAGACAAAGAAACAGAAAATATGCAAGAGATTCAATACAGAGAAATTAGAAGACGAAATAAGCAGAAAACATGCCAAAGATCAAATACAGAAAACAAAGAAGGAAAATAAACAGAAAACATGCAAAAAGAAAAACTTAAGATGAAAGCACAGAAGGCAAGTAACTTAGCTTGCAGGATTTGTCTCCTGTTTTCTCTTTATTTTTCTTTCTTTCTTTCTTTCTTTCTTTCTTTCTTTTCTTTTTCCAGGCTTCAAGATTTCAGAGACTTGAAGTCTGATTTTTTTTCAGATTTTCCTCAAATTAGTCTATTTTTGGGTTTTTTTGTGGTAGAAGGGTGTTCTGGGTGTTATTGGAGTGTATTTGGGGTGGGTTGTGTTTGGGTGTTTGCCGGAGGTAGGGTTCCGGCAAACGTCTTTGGAAGATTCGAACATTTCTAGGGTAATTTGAAGGAAACTAACTACATATGGTGAAAGATCCCCTCATAGTGGTCCTAGGGTGTTAATTTGGGAGACACAGTCATAAGTTGAAGGTCACCGGCAAAGGTTCCGGTGACCGGACTTTCAAGAAGGTAGGGTTTTTTTTGGTTTCCTAGGTTTTTAGGGTGGTTTTGGTGAGAAAGAGTGAAGGAAGGAGGTTTAAGGTTGGTTTGTAGCCGGAGACGGCCATGAGTTCTGGTCAATCACCATTGGAGACGATGAAGAAGATGAGGAAGAAGAAGACACCTGCGGCTAGGGTTTTTGTGTGTGTGTATAGATTTGGTCTCTGAATGTAGAGACGAGGTTTATATACTCCCTTGGGTCTGGGCGATCCTGGCCTTTGGATCATTTTTTATCAACGGCCAGGATTAATTGTCCATAGACGTTGTCGTTTGATTAAATGAGAGATTCCCTGGCCTCCGTTGGATCTTCAGATATGGACGACCATGATTGATTCTTAAAGCTACGTTGTTTCATTATTTAAAGAGACTCATTAACATCCGTATGATCAACTTATTTGGACGGCCAAGATTTAATCTTTTAACGACGCAGTTTCTTTTACACTTAAACCGCCTCACATTGTCCGTTGGATCAATATCTCAATGGCTAAGATTTAGCCACCCTCTACGTCGTCGTTTTGATTCAGTCTTTGGACTGGACGACCAATTCATTGGGCTGTTACACTTTGGGCCTGAATTTGGCCCGATTTTATTTTATTTTTGTGTATTTCCTTGTGTATTTAATTATTCCTTTGGTATTTTCTTTTTGTATTTTATTTTATCTTTTTGTATTCATTTTCAATTATTTCTTCTCTTTTATTTTCCTATTTTTTCCTAATTGTTTTGATATTTTTATGACATTTTTTGTTATGTTCTTTAATTTTCCGGTATTTTTTGTGTTTTTGTTAATTTTCTTTAATTTCCTTATTTTTGTGACGTTTTCTTTAACTTCCTTATTTTTTTTAATTTCATGTACCTTCAGCTGTCGGGATGCGTAGGCTATCACCCTACCGTCCTGCATCAATACTGCGCCGAGTCCAACCCGTGAGGCATCACAATATACTGTATAGGATCCCACACCGGTAGGCAACATGAAGATAGGGGCCGAAGTCAAAGCTGCATTGAGCTTTTGAAAGCTCGCCTCACACTCCTCTATCCACTGAAAAGGGGCACCCTTTTGGGTCAATCCGGTCATAGGTGTTGCGATCGAACAGAACCCCTCTACAAAATGACGGTAATAACATGCTAGACTAAGGAAACTATGAATCTCAGTAGCTAAGGAGGGCCTGGGCCAACCCTGCACGGCCTCCACCTTCCTCGGATCCCCTTGGATAAGCTCTCTCGACAGCACGTGGCATAGAAATGCCACCGAACTCTGCCAAAATTCACATTTAGAGAACTTTTCATACAATTGCTTCTCCTTCAGAGTCTGAAGCACTATCCTCAGGTGCTGCTACGCTCTCCCCAACTCCGGGAATATATAACTATATCATCAATGAAAACAATCACGAACGAGTCAAGATACAGCCTGAATACACTATGCATCAAATGCATAAATGCTACTGGGGAATTAGTCTGCCTGAAAGACATAATGAGAAACTCGTAGTGACCATACCGAGTCCCAAAGGCAGTCTTCGGGATATCTGTCTCGCGAATCTTCAGCTGATGATAACCAGAGCGCAAATCAATCTTGGAGAACCCCTGTGCGCCCTGTAGCTGGTCAAATAAGTTATCAAAATGTGGCAGAGGATACCGGTTCTTCATTGTAACTTTTTTCAACTGGCGATAGTCAATACACATACGTATAGAACCGTCCTTCTTCTTTACAAACAACACAGGAGCACCCCAAGGCGAAACACTAGGTCGAATAAAACCCTTACCCAAAAACTCTTGTAACTAATCCTTCAACTCCTTCAACTCAGGAGGAGCCATGCGGTATGGAGGAACAGAAATAGGCTGAGTGCCCGGCAATAAGTCAATACTAGAATCGATATCTCTGTCGGGCAGCATGCTTGAGAGATCAGTTGGAAATAGATCCGAGAAATCACGTACCACTAGGACGGAATCAATAGAAGGAGTGTCAACATTGACATCCCTCACATAAGCTAGATAAGCTGCACACCCCTTCTCAACCATATGCTTAGTTTGCAAAAGGAAATAACACGGCGGGGGTTGTGATCTAGAGTACCACTCCACTCAATATGTAGAATGCCTGGCATAGCCAGTGTAACGGTCTTGGCGTGACAATAAAGAATAGCATAGTGGGGCGACAACCAGTCCATGCCAAGAATAATATCGAAATCAACCATACCGAGCAACAAAAGATTAGCTCTGGTCTCAAAACCACAAATAGTGACCAAACACGAGCGATACACATGGTCCACAACCAAAGAATCTCCCACCGGAGTATAACATAAATGGGGGCACTCAAAGAATCCCGAGGCACTCCCATATGTGAAGCAAAATAAAAGGTCATATATGAAAAAGTAGAACCAGGATCGAATAGAACCGATGCCTCTCTGTGACTAACCAAGATAATATATGTGATAACAGAATCGGAGGCGACAGTTGCGGCGCGATCAAGAATAGCATAAAATCTAGCCTGACCCCTCTCTCGAGGGTGGCCTCTAGTACCCTGATCCCCGCCCCTGGCTGGCTGGGCAAGTGGGGTGGCAGCTGGGGCTGGGATGATGGCCTGCTGACTCTGGGAACCACGCTGAGGCTGCGAAGTTTGTGGAGGTGGTCCCCTCCTATGCCTAGGGCACTCCCTAACCAGATGGCGAGTATCCTCGTACTCAAAACAAGCCCTGGGAGAACGTGATGGCTCTGACTGAACGGCCCCACTCCCGCTGAACTGACCATTGGAGGTACCCTGCACAAGATAAACACTGGAAACTGGGGAAGCATAATAAGGCTCCTGGGGTGCTGGAGGAGCTGGAGTACTACCAGCTGCTGGCAATGCCGAAGGAACTAGACGACCGGAATAACCCCTGCCAAAATGACCAGCAGCTAAAGTACGGGCACCAGAGAAATGATCCAACTCACGAGACCTCTTGGCCTCCCTCTCCCCGCTCTCCAGTGAGCATACCCTCGATCCACCTGGCAATACATCTGGCTCCAGCTCTCTAGCTATGGCGGATCGGATAGGCGGAATAAGGACCCCAATAAACCTCCGCACTCTTTCCCGGACCGTGGCGACCAAGGCCGGTGCATGTCTGGCTAACCGATTGAAACTGATAGCATACTCCGATACCATCATAGAGCCCTAATACAACCGCTCTAACTCCGATCGACAAGCATCCCTAAAGCTCTGGGGAACAAACTCCCTCAAGGACATATCACAAAACTATGCCCAGGTCAACGAGGCAGACTCGCGTGGACTATCCAACTCATAGGTGCACGAACAATCATATGCGGCCCCTCGAAGCGAAAAAGCGGTAAAGGAAACCCCACTGGTATCCACTATACATATAGTACGGAGGATTCGATGACACTCCTCCAGAAATTCCAATGCATCATCTGAAGCCAAGCCACTGAACACTAGGGGATCATATTTCTTGAATCTCTCCAGCCTACGCTGCTCGTTCTCGGAGGCAACTGGCCCACCTTCGGGCTATACTGGTGCGGCAGGCTGTATAGTAATAACCTCCGGAACCTGCTCCACGGGCTCTCGCTGCTCAGGTGTGCGGGCTGCGGGAGTCTGGGCCCCTCCCCCGGCCTGAGATGTAGCTGCAACGAGAGGAAGCAACCCTGCCTGAGCTAGAGTAGTATACACGCTCATAAACTAGGCTAGAGTCTCCTAGATTGGTAAAGTTGTAGAAGCTATAGTAGGTGTACCAGGTGTCTGCGCTCCAACCTCATCCACCGGCGGTGCCTCACCGGCACAGCGCGCGGGTGCTGTGGCTGCACCTGGGGTGCGTCCTCGACCTCTACCACGGCCCCGGCCTCTGGCGGTGGCAGTAGGGGGCACGTGTGCCTAATCCTCACGAGTAGCATGTGTCCTCACCATATGTGAGAGAATAGAAGACATAAGTTTAGATTAGGTGTCAAAATATTGCACGACAAGGAATTCAAAAGAAATGAAGAGTTTCCTAAACAATTACATAGCCCCTCGTGGATAAATACAGACGTCTCTGTATCGATTAATGAGACTCTAAATAACTGGTCTATGTCCCGTGACTGCTATGAGCTTAGAGCTATGGTACTAAGTTGTCAGACCCTAGTTCACAAATCGTGAACATGTCATGACGGCACCCAGTCTTCGCGACTAGGTAAGCCTAACACAACACAGAATATACACTTTTATAAGCAAAAGATAAGTTAATAGCGGAATAATATAAAAGAAATGTAATAAGTGCCGCTCGGCACATACACTTCGCCAAATACCAGAAGAAATACAACTACCAAGACCCGAAAACTCACGGGCAACACAGAATAAGAAATATTACAAGTGTGGCTATATACATCAAGAATGTCTACACAACGAAAATAAGGAAGTCACTGATATCCCTAAGAAGAATAGAAGAAGACCCTCCGGATCTACGGACGTAGCAGATCATACCTCGAGTCTCCTGAAAAGTGCTCCTAAATCACCTATAGTGCGCCTGATCAGATGTACCTGGATCTGCACAACAAAAGTGTGCAGAAGAGTAGCATGAGTAGACCACGGCGGTACTCAGTAAGTACCAAGCCTAACCTCGATGGAGTAGTGACGAGGAAGGTCAGGGCCCTACCGAGAAGTAATAGAAATAATGATAATAATAATACCAAAAATCTCAAATAAGAATAAGTCTGAAATAACAACAAATGAGATAAATACTACAAACCGTCTACTATTAAGCTAACAAAGAGAAATCAACACAACAAGTACAAATCAACAAATCGAGGATCTCCGGGAATTGAACCTACAGCCCCTCTTTATACTCATCAACTTAGGATCTCCGGGAATCGAACCCACAGTCCATATATCAGTCTCACAGGATCTCCGAAAATTGAACCTGCAGTTCTTTATCTCAGTATCACAGGATCTTCGGGAATTGAACCCATAGTCCGTATCTTAGTATCTCTGGATCTTCGGGAATTGAACCCATAGTCCTTTATTTCAGTATCACAGGATCTCCAGGAATTGAACCCGCAGTCCGTATATAAGTATCTTTGGATCTCTGGTAATTGAACCCACAATATCTCTGGATCTCCGGGAATTGAACCCGCAGTCCTTTATCTCAGTATCACAGGATCTCCGGGAATTGAACCTACAGTCCGTATATCTGTATCTCTGAATCTTCGGAAATTGAACCCTCAGTCCTTTACCTCAGTGGCATCGGATCTCTGGGAATTGAACCCGCAGTCTACAAAACACAAACGCAATCAATAAGAGGAAAACACAAAGAAATAAGAAGTACACAACTATAATTAACCACTAAATCCAGTCTCAACAGGTTCCAGGGAGTTCAATTAAGACAAATAGGCACTTAGATAGATAATCCTATCTAATCATGCTTCCCTAGCTATCACCAAATAAATCTTGCAATTAAATCAATTAAATAACAAAGATAACACGGATCGAGCAGTTCAAGTAAGGTGGTTTTCAACAATCTGCGCAGTACATGCCCATCACCTCGCGTACAAGGCATTTAAATCAACACATATATATCCTAGGGGATCATATTCCCCCACGCAAGGTTAGACAAGTCACTTACCTCAATCCCTATACAAAGCCGCTATGAAACGACTCTCTTCTATGAGTATCCAGCTCCGAGTGGCCCGAATCTAGTCAAACTAATTACATAATGTAAATAAGAACACAAGTAACTAATTACAATGATAAAATTAAAGCTACGACGCGAACACGGGTGAAATGACCAAAATACCCATGCAGTCATCGGCTCAGAATCAAAATATTTTTACGTTTTCAGAACCCACATACTCTCACGAGTCTAACCATATAAAATTTATCAAAATCGGACTCAGATTTCCTATTCAAATCAATGATTTTTCGACAATCCAGGCTTAGAGCAAAATCCTCAATTAATCCACCTCCAATCCTCTATTTTCAGAGGTTAAATCCGTGGTTTAACAATATATTAACATAAAATTAGTCTAGGAGTGATTACCTGATGTTTCCCCTTGATTTCATCCTCAAAATCACTAAAATCCTCTCCTAGTTCGAAGCCTCAAATGTGTTAATGTTTCTGCAATTTCGAGTCTGTCTGATATTAAACCCTTCAGGGGTTTTCGCTTCTGCAGCTCAGTGATCACTTCCGCAATCCCGCTTCTGTGGACTCGCTTCGGTGGTGCAAGCTCCGCAGAAGCGAAAACAACAGAAGGCACTGGATCATTCCTGCTGCAACTTATGTTCTCTTACATTAAATCACCCGAAATCATCCCGAGGCCCCAGGGACCTCAACCAAAAATACCAACCTACTTCAAATCACTATACGAACTTGTTCCAATCATATAAACGCATCATTGAACTCAAACATCATCAAATTATGGCGGATTCAAGCCTAAGTTTCAACCAAAACTTCCAAAACCTACATGCTATAAAATACCTGACCAAGCGATGTCCGAATGACCTGAATATTTGCAGACATATCAAAAATCACCTAACAAACCTACAGCAACTGTCTGAATTCCATTCCGACTCCCGCATCAAAATCTCACCTATTGATCAGATTTCCAAAAATTCCAAACTTCGACTTTTCAAGCCTAATTGAGCTACAAACCTCCGAAATACATTCCGGACGCGCTCCCAACCCCGAAATTACCTAATGGAGCTAATGGAACCATTGAATTTTCGTTCCAAGATCGTCTTAACACTGTTCTGATACAGGCCATTTTTCAACTATAAAGCTCTCATTAAGGGACTAAGTGTCCCAAAACACTCTAAATTCTAGAATCGCACCTCCCGGCAAATCACAATAGCAGAAATAAACTTGGGGAAAATAGTTAATTAGGGATCGAGGCGTAAATTTCAAAAACGACCGGCCGGGTCATTACACTAGAAAACTTAATCTGGAAACTGCTTAACGTTTTATTTTATAACTGGAAAACTTAAGCTGAATACTGATTATGTTTTTATTTTATAACTGGAAAACTTAAGCTGAAAAAATGCTTTAGTTTTTTGGTTACACAGACAAAAACTTCCGCTAAAGTTTTCCAGTAAAAAAGAAAAACTTCAGCCCCGTGGGCTGAAGTTATGTGAAAAATCGGGTACACTTGCAATTTTTTACAAAGCGGGCACAAGTTAAAAAATGACACAAAAAACGGGTATAGATGCAAATGCCCCAATTTTAAGTATACGGGTTTAAGATTTCGATTTCAACCACAAGGCATTTGTATCTATACCCGCTTTTGTGTCATGTTTTAACTTGTGCTCCCTTTATAAAAACATTGCAAGCGTACCCATGTGACGACCCAAAGGGTCAGCACCTATTTTTCTCACTTGAGGCCTTGGAAACATCATTTTATGTTGCCTCGACATACTTGCATAATCTAGACATGTAGCCGGAAAGATTTTGTGATAGAATATGTGAATTCTATGAAAATTTTGAAGAAAAATGATATTAATATTGATATAGTTGACTTCGGTCAACATTTTTGGTAAAAGGACCCGGACCCGAGATCGGACGGTCCCGGAAGGTCCGTAAGAAAATATGGGACTCGGGCATGTGTCCGGAGTCAAATTCTGAGGGCTAGAGCCTAAGATATGAATTTTTCTGTTAAATTGTTTCTGCCGAAATTATTAAATGAAAACGGATTAAACGACCATGGAATCGGGCTCGTATTTTGGTTCTGATGCCCGGTACAAGTCTTAAATATTATATATGTCGTTTCTGCAAAGTTTGGTGACATTTGGATGTCGTTTGATGTGTTTTGAACCTTGAGTTCCAAATTTGAAAGTTATGAAACTAAAAGAAAGATAATCATGAACTTGAGGCTTGATTTGATGAAAACGATGTTTTATTGGCGATTTGATCGCACGAGCAAGTTCGTAATATGTTTTTGAAGTTGTGTGCATGTTTGGTTTGGAACCTGGGGGGCTTGGATAAAGATTTGATAGGCCGTTAGAGCAAATTCTGAAAAATATCACAGCTGGTTTTTCACCCAGCTGGTATCTTCGCAAATGCGAAGATTTTCTCGCAATTGCGAGAAGAGCCAGGTTAGACTTGGTTCGCAAATTCGAACCAATCTTCGCAAATGCGAAGATGGCAGGGGAGTGCATGGGTTCGCAATTGCGAACTATACCTCGCAAATGCGAGGCCTTCAGTAAATAGCCCATCTTCGCAAATGCGAAGGCCACAGTAATCCAGCCTTGTTCGCAAATGCGAACATAATATCGCAAATGCGATGCTGACAGTCCCACGCCTGCTATGTTCGCAATTGCGAACAAACGTTCGCATTTGCGATAACCGCAGCTGTGCAAATTTATACTTAAACGAATTTTTGACCTCTTTTCTTCATTCTTTCAAAACCCAACAGACCACACACGATCCTCCAAGAGTAAAATCACTCCAAAACACTTGTAAGTCACTTTTTACTTAATTCTTTCAATTCCTAACATCATTAAACATGTTTTTCAAGAGAAATCTAAGGTTTTCATGGTAGAAATTCTTGTTTTTGGGTAGAACTTAGGTTTTTCATGAATTGGGGAATTTGACCTCGAATTGAGGTCCAATTTTGAAACAAATCATATATTTGAACTCGTGAGGGAATGGGTAACTGGATTTTGGTCCGAACCCCTTGTACCGACCACGTGGGGCCAGGGGCATTTTGGGAAATTTTGGGGTAAACTTTGAGAAAACCATTTTTAAGCATCCAAACTAAGTTATATAGTATTTATTAATGTGATGGAATCATTTGTGATTAGATTCGAGCAAATTGAAAGTGGAAATTCGAGGTAGCGCTGTAGTTGAAGGATAAATTGGGCTTCAAGGCTAGAGGTAAGTGTTTGATCTATCCTAGCTTGAGGGACTAGGATTTATGTGCTATTTTCTATGTGATCGAGTGCGGTGTATGGGCTGTGGTGACGAGCATCCATACACTGGAGTTTAGCGTGACCGTGAGTCGTTGTTGATATCTATTGTGGGATGTTTTAAAGATGAAATTTTGAACCCTTGCCGGGTTGTGAATTTGCACACAGTTTTCCCTTGCAGGGACCTTGTTGTGATGATTGTTGTGTCCCTTGCCGGGACGGTTCATGATTATTATTTTCATTCTTTTGCCCTTAACTGTGATTGTTATTAGGGTGAGGAAGAGTGGTAATGCACGAAGGGTGATGTCATGCCTTGTTTACTGATTTTTGCACGAAGGGAAATGTCGTGCCTTGTTTTATTTATTATGCACGAAGGATCATTCCGTGCCTTATATTATTGATTATGCACGAAGGGTAATGTCGTGCCTTGTTATTGATTATGCACGAAGGATCATGTTGTGCCTTGTGATGTTGATTATGCACGAAGGAACATTCCATGCCATTGTTATTTGAACCATGCACGAAGGATCATGCCGTGCTATGGATGTGAGGATGAGAGTAAAAGCACGAAGGGTGATGCCGTGCAACTAATTGCTATTCTTTGTTTGATATTAACTGTTTCCATTATACTCTGATTTCCATTATTGATTTAATAGTTGTTGTTAACTGTTGTGTTTCCCCTTTTATGATACTTCTTGTTGAATTTGTTACTTGATATTTCTTGTTATCTTGTGGTGTACATATATATAGAACTGCACAGGTTTACCTGAGTGTCTGGTCCTAGGCTTGTCACTACTTCGCCGGGATAGGCCAGGCACTTACCAGCACATGGGGCCGAATTGTCCTGATACTGCACTTGTGTGCATTTTTGTACAGGTCCAGGTTTTGAGCAAGAGCAGCAGCAGCAATAGAGCATTCGTGGGAGTTGAGCATTCCGAGACTGAGGTAGCTTGCAGGCGTCTGTACGCCCAGCGTCTCTTCTGTTTACTTATACTGTTTCCTATGGTCTTATTGTTGGTGACTCCACGTCTTGGGTAGATGATTTCATTAGTGTGTTACCTTGATATTATTTATATCTATTTAGAAAGTCTTCCGCATTTATTGAATTGAATATTTATTTCTCTGGTTAGTAGGTATGAGTATAAAAATAATGATACGAAACAGGATAATGTTGAATGCATTGGCTTGCCTAGCTACCACGAGTAGGCTCCATCATGATCCCGATGTCGGGGGAAAATCCAGGTCGTGACATGTTGGTAACAGAGCTCTAGGTTACATAGGTCTCACCACTCATGAACAAACTTAGTAAAGTTTGAGGGGTAGGTACGGAGACGTCTGTACTTGTCCTCCAGAGCCTATTGAGTTAGGAAAGAGTCTCTCATTTGTTCCTTCTTGTCGTGCGATTTGTTCCTCAAATACTAATTGAATTTCTACTTTGTCCTTTCGTAGATGGTGATGACACGCGCTTTTTCGTCCGCTGATCAGCAGCCTGAGCCCCAGGCAGTTCCCATGAGCGGCAGGGGCCGAGGCCGTATTGGAGGCTGTGGTAGGGGCAAAGCTCAGCCCCAGGCAGCTATTCCAGAAGTGGAGCCTCATGTTGAGATTGGTGAGGAGGTTCCAGTCCCAGCAGCTCCAGTGGGCCCAGCTCAGGTCCTAGGGGAATCCTTATTTACCCCGGATCTTCGGGAGGCTCTGGTCAGGATAGTGGGTTTTATGGACAGCGTTGCTAGAGCAGGCTTATTACCAGTTGCACCGCCACTTCTCAGGCTGGAGGCCAGACTCCTGTTGCACGTACTCCGAGATAGTAGATCCCTAGGCTCAGGTACCAGTAGTTCAGCCAGCAGTGGCCACTCAGTCAGGCACTACAGCTTAGGTCGGAGATGCAGCGACCATGACTTCTGATGCTTTATGGAGACTTGATCGGTTCTCCAAGCTTTTTACCACTATTTTCGGCGGTGCCACCTCAGAGGATCCCCGAGACTTCTTATTCAGTTGCCACGAGATTCTCAAGACTATAGGAATAGTGGAATCCAATGGAGTTGACTTCTGTTCATTCAGGCTTTCAGGATCCGCCAAGACTTGGTGGAGAGATTACTGTTTGACTCGACCAGCAGGGTCCCCGGCTTTATCATGGGATCAGTTTGCAGAGTTATTTTTTGAGAAATTTCTCCCTGTTACTCAGCGGGATGCGCTTCGGAGGCAGTTTGAGCACCTCCAGTAGGGTACTATGACTGTCACTCAGTATGAGACGAGATTTGTTGATCTGGCACGTCATGCGGTTGTGATACTCCCCACAGATCGGGAGTTTATAGATGGGCTAAATCAGCCGATTAGACTTCAGATGGCTATGGGAGTTGGGAGTGATATATCTTTTCAGGAGGCAACTAATAGAGCTCGTAGAGTTGAGATGGATCTTGCTCGGGGAGGTGGTTATCCTTCAGACAAGAGGCCTCGTTATTCCGGCAGATTTAGTGGTTCTTCTTCTGGAGGCAGGGAATCTTTTGATAGGGGTCTGTCTTCCAGACCTTTTCATTCAGCACTCCTGGCTTCACAGGGTGGACCAGGTGATCGTGGGTTTCGTGAGTAGTATTCAGATCAACCTCCCATTAGTGCTCAGCCTCTTTAGAGTATTCGTGGGGGCCATTCAGGTCGTCAAGGCCAAAAGCCCCATCAGCCTAAATGTTGCTACGGTTGTGGTGACCCAGGTCATCTTGCCAGGTTTTGCCCTCGAGCGACGGGCAACACTCAGCAGCGGGGTCCTCGTCCCATGATTAGGCCCCAACTAACCCACAGCCTGCCCAGTCAGCCAGAGGCGGGGCTAGAGATCGTAGAGGTAGAGGTGGAGAGCGTAGAGGTGGAGACCGTCCAGCCAGAGGTAGAGGTCAGCCAGTGGATGACCGTCCCAGAGATGTAGCTCAGAGGGGAGGTGTTGATCGGCGATTTTATGCTTTACCAGCCGGGCCAAAGGCAGAGGCATCAGATGCTGTGATTACAGGTACCATTCTTGTTTGTGGCAGAGGTGCTTCAGTATTATTTGACCCTGGGTCTACATATTCATATGTGTCTTCCTACTTTGCACCATATCTGGCCGTGCCTAGCTATGCCAGAGATGTTCCAGTTTATGGGTCTACACCAGTGGGTGATTTTATAGTAGTCGACCGGGTGCATCGTTCGTGTATAGTTATCTTTTGGGGTCTTGAGACCTGTGTTGATCTGTTGCTATTAGACATAGTGGATTTCGATGTTATATTGGGGATGGACTGGTTGTCCCCATACCATGCTATCTTAGATTGTCATGCCAAGACAGTGACCTTAGCCTTGCCAAAATCACCTCAACTAGAGTGGAGAGGGACCTCAGGCCACTCCGTTTGCACTATTATTTCCTATGTTAAGGCTTGACGCATGGTCGAGAAGGGGTGTCTAGCTTATTTGGCATATGTTCGTGATTCCAGTGCAGAAATTCCTTCTATTGATTCAGTTCCTATTGTACGGGAGTTTCCCGAGGTTTTCCCTTCAGACCTGCCGGGCATGCCACCCGACAGGGATATTGACTTCTGTATTGATCTGGCACCGGGCACTCAGCCCATCTCTATTCCACCCTATTGTATGGCCCCGTCGGAGTTAAAGGAGTTAAAGGATCAGTTGCAAGACCTTCTAGAAAAGGGCTTTATCTGGCCCAGTGTTTCTCCCTGGGGAGCACCCATGTTATTTGTGAAGAAGAAGGATGGCTCGATGCGAATGTGTATTGACTATCGGCAATTAAACAAAGTTACGATAAATGACAAGTATCAACTGCCGAGGATTGATGATTTGTTCGACCAGCTCCAAGGAGCGAGGGTGTTCTCAAAAATAGACTTGAGGTCAGGCTACCATCAGTTGAAGATCAGGGCGGCTGACATTACTAAGATAGACTTTCGCACTAGATACAAGCATTATAAATTCATGGTCATGTCCTTTGGGTTGACCAATGCCCCAACAGCATTCATGGAGTTGATGAATCGGGTATTCAGGCCTTATTTAGATCTGTTCGTGATAGTCTTTATAGATGACATCCTGGTATACTCCCGCAGCTAGGAAGAGCACGAGCAGCACCTCAGAGTGGTTCTTCAGACTCTGAAGGATAGTCAGTTATATGCTAAATTTTCCAAATGTGAGTTCTGGTTGAGTTCGGTGGCATTTCTAGGTCATATTGTATCAGTGGAAGGTATTCAGTTAGTCCCAAAGAAGTTTGAGACAGTCTAGAATTGGCCTCGACCAGCTTCAGTGACTGAGATCCGGAGTTTCTTTTACTACCGTCGATTTGTAAAGGGGTTCTCCTCTATTGCAGCCCCGATGACCAGGCTGACCTAGAAGGGTGCCCAGTTCCAGTGGTCAGATAAGTGTAAGGCGAGCTTCCAGAAGCTCAAGACAGCCTTAACTACATCATTGGTGCTGATATTACCTATGGGTGCAGGGCCTTACATATTTTAGTATGATGCATCCCGTACGGGGCTTGGAGCGGTATTGATATAGGATGGTAAGGTTATTTCTTACGCTTCAAGACAATTGAAAATACATGAGAAAAATTATCCGGTTCATGATCTTGAGCTGGCAGCAGTGGTTCATGCTTTAAGAATCTGGAGCCATTATCTATATGGTGTGGCGTGCGAGGTGTACACGGATCACAAAAGCCTACAGTACTTGTTCAAGCAAAAGGAGTTGAATTTACGACATCGGAGATGGCTAGAGTTGCTGAAGGACTATGATGTCACTATCCTATATCACCCAGGTAAGGCCAATGTGGTGGCCGATACATTGAGTAGAAAGTATGCCAGCATGGGTAGTCTCGCATTCATTCCGGTCAGTCAGAGACCACTTGCTCTAGATGTCCAGGCCTTAGCCAACCAGTTCGTGAGACTAGACATTTCTGAGCCTAGCAGGGTGTTAGCCTGCACGGTCGCTCGTTCATCTCTATTAGAGCGGATCCGTGAGAGGCAATTTGATGATCCTTATTTTTGTGACTTGAGAGATACTGTACAGCGGGGAGGTGCCATGGAGGTAACTCTAGATGATAACGGAGTATTGGGATTGCAGTGGCGACTTTGTGTGCCCAATGTCGAGGGGATTCGAGAGTTGATCTTAGTGAAGGCCTATAGTTTGCGGTATTCTATTCACCCGGGCGCCGCGAAGATGTATCAGGATTTACGGCAGCACTATTGGTGGCGCATGATGAAGAAGGACATCGTTGTGTATGTTGCTCGGTGTCTAAATTGTCAGCAGGTGAAGTATGAGCACTAGAGGCCTGGTGGTGTGTTCCAGAGAATTAAAATTCCCAAGTGGAAATGGGAGCGGATCACTATGGACTTCATTATTGGACTTCCTTTGACTTGGTGGAAATTTGATGCTATTTGGGTCATTGTTGATAGGCTGACCAAGTCAGCACACTTCATTCCAGTATCTGTATCTTACTTATTGGAGAGGTTAGCAGAGATTTACATCGGGGAGATTGTTCGTCTTCATGGGGTGCCGGTGTCTATTATCTCATATAGGGGTACGCAGTTTACCTCGCATTTCTGGAGGGCGATCCAGCAGGAGCTAGGCACCCAGGTCCAGTTGAGTACAGCGTTCCATCCTCAGATGGATGGTCTGTCCGAGAGGACTATTCGGATCCTAGAGGACATGCTCCGAGCACTGTGTCATTGATTTTGGAGGCTCGTGGGACCAGTTTCTGCCATTAGCAGAGTTCGCCTACAACAATAGCTACCAGTCTAGCATTCAGATGGCCCTATATGAGGCATTGTATGGTAGGCAATGTCGGTCTCCAGTCGGATGGTTTGAGCCGGGAGAGGCTCGGTTGTTGGGCACAAACTTAGTACATGAGGCCTTAGACAAGGTCAAGACTATCCAGGAGAGATTGCGTTCAGCTCAGTCCAGATAGAAGACTTATGCGGATCGTAAGGTTCGAGATGTAGATTTTATGGTTGGTGAGCGGGTATTGCTCCGAGTATCTCCTATGAAGGGCGTGATGAGGTTCGGGAAGAAGGTCAAACTCATCCCTAGGTACATTGGTCCATTTGAGATTCTGGACCGAGTGGGAGGTGTGGCTTACAGACAAGCTCTGCCACCTAGCTTATCAGCCGTGCATCCAGTTTTTCATGTATCTATGCTTCGGAGGTACCACGACGATCCCACACATGTGATAGACTTCAGTGCTTTCCAGTTGGACAATGATTTATCCTACGAGGAGGAGCTGGTGGCCATTCTAGACCGGCAGGTTCGACAGTTGAGGTCGAAGATTTTTCTCATATACGGGGTCGCTACCCACATTTGTTCCCTGACTCAGGTACTTCCTTCTCTTGTCCGTTCGAGGACGAACGGTTATTTTAGAGGTGGAGGATGTGACGACCCAAAGGGTCATCAACTGTTTTCCTCACTTGTTCTGCACTTTCGAGGACTTGGAAACCTCATTTTATGTTGCCTCAATATACGTGCATAATCCGGGCATGTAGCCGCAAAGATTTTGTGATAGAATATGTGAATTCTATGAAATATTTGAAGAGAAATGATATTAATATTGATATAGTTTACTTCGGTCAATATTTTTGGTAAACGGACCCGGACCCGAGATCGGACGGTCCCGGAAGGTCCGTAGGAAAATATGGGACTCAGGCATGTGTCCGGAGTCAAATTCTGAGGCCTAGAGCCTAAGATATGAATTTTTCTGTTAAATTGTTTCTGCCGAAATTATTAAATGAAAACGGATTAAACGACCATGGTATCGGGATCGTATTTTGGTTCCGACGCCCGGTACAAGTCTTAAATATTATATATGTGCTTTATGCAATGTTTGGTGACATTTGGATGTCGTTTGATGTTTTTGAACCTTGAGTTCCAAATTTGAAAGTTATGAAACTAAAAGAAAGATAATCATGAACTTGAGGCTTGATTTGATGAAAACGATGTTGTATTTACAATTTGATCGCACGAGCAAGTTCCTAATATGTTTTTGAAGTTGTGTCCATGTTCGGTTTGGAGCCCGGGGGCTCGAATAAAGATTTGACAGGCCGTTGGAGCAAATTCTGAAAAATATCACAGCTGGTTTTTCACCCAGCTGGTATCTTCGCAAATGCGAAGATTTTCTCGCAATTGCGAGAAGAGCCAGGTTAGCCTTGGTTTCCATAATGCGAAGATGGAAGGGGAGTGCATGGGTTCGCAAATGCGAACTATACCTCGCAAATGCGAGGACTTCGGTAATAGCCCATCTTCGCAAATACGACTAAAATGTCGCGAATGCGAAGGCCCCAATAATCCAGCCTTGTTCGCAAATGCGAACATAATATCGCAAATGTGATGCTGACAGTCGCCAAGCCTGCTATGTTCGTAATTGCGAACAAACGTTCGCATTTGCGATAACCGCAGCTATGCAACACACGATCCTCCAAGAGCAAAATCACTCTAAAACACTTGTACGTCATTTTTTACTTAATTCTTTCAATTCCTAACATCATTAAACATGTTTTTTAAGAAAATCAAAGGTTTTCATTGTAGAAATTCTTGTTTTTGGGTAGAAACTAGGTTTTTCATGAATCGGGGAATTGGACCTCGAATTGAGGTCCGATTTTGAAACAAATCATATATTTTAATTCGTGAGGGAATGCGTAAGCGGATTTAGGTCCGAACCTCGAGTTCCGACCATGTGGGGTCAGGGGCATTTTGGGAAATTTTGGGGTGAACTTGGAGAAAACCATTTTTAAGCATCCAAACTAAGTTATATAGTATTTATTAATGTAATGGAATCAATTGTGATTAGATTCGAGCAAGTTGAAAGCGGAAATTCGAGGTAAATCTGTAGTTGAAAGATAAATTGGGCTTCAAGGCAAGGAGTAAGTGTTAGATCTATCCTAGCTTGAGGGAATAGGATTTATGTGCTATTTTCTATGTGATCGAGTGCGGTGTATGGGCTGTGGTGACGAGCATCCATACACTAGCATTTAGCATAACCGTGAGTCGTTGTTGATATCTATTGTGGGATGTTTTAAAGATGAAATCTTGAACCCTTACCGGGTTGTGAATTTGCACACTATTTTCCCTTACCGGGACCTTGTTGTGATGATTGTTGTGTCCCTTTCCGGGACGGTTCATGATTGTTTTTTTCATTCTTTTTCCCTTAACTGTGATTGTTATTTGGGTGAGGAAGAGTGATAATGCATGAAGGGTGATGTCGCCTTATTTACTGATTTTTGCACTAAGGGTAATGTCGTGCCTTGTTTTATTTATTATGCACGAAGGATCATGTCATGCCTTATATTATTGATTATGCACGAAGGGTAATGCCGTGACTTGTTATTGATTATGCCTGAAGGATCATGCCGTGCCTTGTGATGTTGACTATTCATGAAGGAACATTCTGTGCCGTTGTTATTTGAACCATGCACGAAGGAGCATGCCCTGCTATGGATGTGAGGATGAGAGTAAAAGCACGAAGGGTGATGATGTGCAACTAATTGCTATTCCTTGTTTGATATTAACTGTTTCCATTATACTCTGATTTCCATTATTGATTTAATAGTTGTTGCTAACTGTTGTGTTTCCCATTTTATGATACTTCTTGTTGAATTTGTTACTTTATATTTCTTGTTATCTTGTGGTGTACATATATATAGAACTGCACAGGTTTATGTGAGTGTCTGGTCCTAGGCTTGTCACTACTTCGCCGGGATAGGCCAGGCACTTACCAGCACATGGGGTCGGATTGTGCTGATACTACGCATCTGTGTGATTTTGCACGGGTCCAGGTTTTGAGCAAGAGCAGCAGCAGTAGTTCACTAGCGGGATTATCGTTCTGAGACTTAGGTAGCTTGCAGGCGTCCGCAGGCCCGACGTCTTTTCTGTTTACTTATATTGTTTGTTGTGGTCTCATTGTTTCGAGACAGACAGATTTTTGTCATTTTCTTTCAGACCATTATGTGTAGTATTCATTAGTAGTTCGTGAGTTGGTGACTCCACGTCTTGGGTAGAGGATTTCATTAGTGTGTTAACTTGGTATTATTTATCTCTATTTAGAAAGTCTTGCGCATTTATTGAATTGAATATTTATTTCTTTGGTTAGTAGATATGAGTATAAAAATAATGACACGAAACAGGATAATGTTGAATGCGTTGACTTGCCTAGCTACCACGAGTAGGCGCCATCACGGTCTCAATGTCGGGGAAAAATCCGGGTCGTGACAACCCACGTTTTGGCATAACTGCAGCATATGGGGCTGAAGTAGCAAAGGCAATCATGCAAAACTTCAGCATTCTAGTAGCCGGGCCTGAGTTTGTTTTGAAACTAGAAAACTTCAGCTCTAGAGTATAAGTTTTTATTTTGTAACTCGCGAATTTCAGCTCAAAAGTTGAAGTTTTTATTTTTGTGTTTTTGTTTTGTAACTGGCGAACTTCAGCTCTAGAGCTGAAGTTTTTGTTTATAACTGCGAACTTCAACTCTAGAGCTGAAGGTTTTATTTTAGTGACTGGCGAACTTCAGCTTTAGAGCTGAATTTATTTTGTAACTCGCAAACTTCAACTCTAGAGCTG
>JASVEL010005113.1:0-77572 GCA_032618575.1 Nicotiana noctiflora | reverse complement strand
GAGTTGTATTATTATTGACTAATAACACTTGCCTTACAAATGGGGGGACCCTTCCTTATATAGAAGGATTGTCCCTTCGCCAACACATTACATCGTTTCAAAGCTACTATTATTACAATGAAGGTATATGGGAGGGGAAGTCGGGACGTCTACACGGGCGAGCCTGCTGATACGCCCCTATGGTCGGGGGCGTACCATTCTCGTCGTATAGACATGAGAGAGGGTATTGTCTGACATCTATGGTCGTATAAGGATACGTGCTCGACCCGTATTACATCCGAGTCGGCCATATGTGGATATGTGCTCGACCCGTCTTACATCTGATTTCACCCAATACAGTTAGTCCCTCCGCCTATTGGATATGTATTCGGCATATATCTGCAATGGGTGGAAAATGTCGATCCGTACTGGATCCATCCATATACGTACACGTGGCACGTTCTTCTGAACCGTCGTTTGCTGGAGGCGTGCGTCATAATTGGGGTTGCTCCTGAGGCAGGCCATAAAGGTGATTTGACGTTTTGGTTTCACGCCTCTTTTCTGGTGCAAAACTCTTCGAATCTCGTGTAGTGGCTTATTATAAATAGTGAGAGGTTTCAAGACTTTCCATTCTTTGGATCATGAGAAAATTGTCCCATACTTTAGTCTCTTATCTTTTCTTGATAGAACTGTAACTTTGTATGTTGATTTTGTGTCTCATCGTTATACCTTTAGTATAAAAACTTCTAAAATTGGCTAAGGGTAATCGCCGTCGTGGAACAGACGAGGGTGAAGCTACTTCCAGGGTTTCCCGGCCATTAGGGGATGGCAAGAAGTCTCGCAAACCACTCGTCTCCCTAAATGTAGATAATCTCCTCCCCCACGAACTATATGTTCGGAGGGACTTCCCAACAAAAGGGCATACTCCTGCATGGGAGAGGTCTACTTTCACTGAATCTCTCCTAAATGAACTCCGGGCGTCTTGTTAGATTCCAGAGGCGGCCATTATACAGGAGACTGGAAGGGACCTCACCAATGTACATAGGCCTGGATTCTGCGCCTTTTATGAGTACCCCTTCATAATGGGGTGTAAACTCCCCATCTATCCGTTGGCGGAGGGGCTGTGCCAGTTCTACAACGTATGTTCGGCTCAGCTTACCCCCTACACATTGAAGATATGTCGCATACTGACGATGTACACCGAGAAAGCCGGCTTGGACTCAAGTTGGACCTGTTCAGTCCTGGCTTCATGAGAGGGACGATGCTTCAACTAAAAAATCGAGGGACGAAGGGCCTGATCATCAAGATGGACGACAAACCCAACCGTCAATTCTGGCTGAAGTACTTTTTCGTCCGGACCTCGGATTTGGTGTCGGACTCGACCGAATTTCCCCAGGCATGGAACGACGATCGTAAGTGTCATTTCTTAAGTTTAATTTTTTTATGTTGGTTCGACTTTTCATCATCTCATTATTTTGTATGGATGCAGCGATGGTGCGTACACCCTAGTCCATACCAGACATAAAAGTTTGGGTGGGGCGGCTGATCCCCTTTGGTGAGGAGTGCAGGACGTGGGCCGCCTTCACTACTAAATATGGTCTTCCAGGTAAGGTAGTGATTTATGATTTGGCGAACTTATATCCTATCTAGATGACGTTCTTTTCTGACGTACTCTTATAATTGTGTTGGCATCTGCGGAGACGGAGACGTCGTGCCGTCTATTCTTCCTCGAAAGATTCTGAACATGTGCATCACGTGAGGGAGAGTGCTCCTGAGCCTGTTCATCCTGAGGATGATCTAGCAGATATGGGAGCATCTGGTGACGATGTTACCGACGCTGCCCATCCGGAGGGCGAAGCTATAATTTAGGAGCCGGTCTTTGCGGACGTTCCCGGAACTTCTTGTCCCGTAGTTGAGCTATTGATTTACCAGGCATCTAGAGTGGACATTTTGCCTCCACCTCTTCCCGTCGAAGAGGACTCTTCAGCGGATGATGAGCCGTTGGAGCGAAAGAGGTGTCGGCTACTCCTTTGAAAGGGAGTGGCCATGGAACAGAGGGAGGAGACCACTCGTTGCCCCGAGTCGAGACCGATCTTCATGGGTGACGCCATCCGATCGGAGAGGGCGAACCTCTTAAGGGAGGTTGCGGGAAGTGCCGCTCCCCCGCGTGTTGAGGATGATAGCATGCCGGCTTTCGCTGGTGAGGCTAAAGACGAGGAGGAGGCTGCTTCCGGACAGGCTCCTGATCCTATGGATGTGCCGCAGCAGGACTACGCCCGGGAGGACATGACGGTGACGGGCCCCAACCATTTGCTCATGATCCCCACGGGATATAACTTGTTGTTGGAAAGCAGTAGGTCACGGCGGATATGTACTTGCTATGTAGGGCTGCCGAGGCGGAATCTTCGAAGTCCGTAAGCGATAGGGACTTGTCTCGTCGAGTCGCCGAAGCTGCCTTACAGGTATGACTTGGTCGTTGCTTTGCGTAGTCTTCTCGTGAGTCCTGAGGTATTTATCTCATTTTGACTTGTCTTCTTTTCACCTTTTTATGAGACCCTCATCTTGGAGGTCGAGCGGGGCCGGAGGGAGCGAAAGAAGGCTGATGCCCTCCGAAAGGCATCAAAGAAGTACCGGGAGGTCCGGGATAAGCACCAGACGCTGGCAGACGTCTACACTCAAGAGCCTCAGTTTCGAGTTTTTCGTGAGGGCTTGAAGCTGGCGGAGGAGCAGTTGCAGAAGCGTACATCCCAACTGGAGAGGGCGGATGTGGACCTAATGGCTGTTGTGGCCTGAAATACTGAGTTGGAGAGTCTTCTCCAGCAGCGGGAGGGGGAGTTGGACCTTGGTCGTACGGCGATGGTGGAGGTGGCAAAGTTGTGTGCCAGGGTTGATACCCTTAACGCCGAGCTCAGGACCACAACAGTCGAGGTGGCTATTCCTCAGCAGGCAGAGATCGTTGCCCCAGCTAGCTATACGTCCCGCAAGGCTCACGACATGCTCGTATACGCTGAGGCGAGGTGGACTGTATTTGAGGAGCTGTTGGCTGCCGGTAGAGCCACTGAGGCGGAGGTCGAATCTCAGCGTCGCCTCGTCAAGTTTGCACGTGAGGCTTGTGGATATGACCCCGACTCTTCGGACCAAACTGGCGGTTCCTTTGCGGATGTGGACCAGCTGGGTAGCGGATCCTGGATCGATAGAGTGTTTCGGAATGAAGGCAATGGGGATCGTGATGACGGTGCGACTAGCACGGAGGAGGGCGATGGGGGTCATGGCGGTTAGCTAGGATTTTTCTTCTCGTTTTTTTTTGTAATCGAGACCATCTTGTAACCTTGTAATTTATCAATAAGATTTCTGGTTACTTCATGAGAACTGCTTGTTTTTTTTTCTTGTGTCTTCTTTTGCGACTTCTGTATTGTTCGGGGCCTGGCCTTTTATTTATCGTAGTCTTTCTATAGGGTTCTAGGGCCTTAACCTTTTATGCTTATGTCGAAGGTAATCGTAGTCTCTCCTTACGTCGTTAAGGCTTTAGCCTTTCGCATTTATTAGAGGTGACCGCAGTCTCTCCTCTTGTCGTCAAGGCCTTAGCCTTTCGCATTTTTTGGAGGTGACTGTAGTCTCTCCTCACGTCGTCAAGCCTTAGCCTTTCGCATTTATTGGAGGTGACCATAGTTTTTCCTCACGTCGTCATGGCCTTAGCCTTTCGCATTTATTGGAGGTGATCATAGTGTTTCCTTATATCGTCAAGGCCTTAGCCTTTCGCATTTATTGGAGGTGACCGTAGTCTTTCCTCACGTCGTCAAGGCCTTAGCTTTCGCATTTGTTGGAGGTGACCGTAGTCTCTCCTCACGTCGTCAAGGCCTTAGCCTTTCATACATTGGAGATGGTCGTAGCCTTTCATACATTGGAGATGGTCGTAGCCTTTCATACATTGGAGATGGCCGTAGCCTTTCATACATTGGAGATGGACGTAGCCTTTCATACATTGGAGATGGCTGTTGCCTTTCATACATTGGAGATGGCTGTAGCCCTAGTCCTTGTGATACGCTATTCGTGCTGATCGCCGGTACGCTTGGGGTATCAGATTTGAACCTCTAAACATTCTGAGTATCTCCTTCGTCGCCTCATTAAACACCTCTCCGAGAAAACCCAATTGGGACAAAACTCGGAAGAGGGAAAAAGAGTACGGCTTGGGGGATACCCTTTAGAAATGGAAACGTTTGAGGTGGGAGATGTTCCAGTTGTTTTGGAGTATCTTGTCGTTCATGGTTTCTAACTTAAAGGAGCCTTTGTCTACTGTTGCGATGATTTTGTAGGGTCCCAATTGGTGCCCAAATTTCCTTCGTTAGGGTCTTTGGATGCTAATTCTTGGCCTTTAGCATATTGTCGCCTACTATCTTGAGCGACCTGATGTTTTTGGGCCACTAGCCTGATGTGGGTTATTTCCCTCCTTTCTTCGGCTTCATCTAAATCTTGTAGTCAGTTTGCATCGTTCTCTTCTCTGCTTGCATGGGAGTACCTTAGGCTTGGTTTGCCGACTTTGACCGGTATGATTGCATCGGTCCCATAGACCAATGAGTAGGGAGTTTCTCATGTGGAGGATTTGGGGGTAGTCATGTGTTCCCATAATACTTCTGGTAGTAGCTCGGGCCACAATCCTTTGGCGTCTTCGAGTTTTTTCTTAAAAATGTTTAGTATGGTTTTGTTGGACGACTCTGCCTGGCGTTGGCGGTTGGATGATATGGTGTTGAGAGTATTCTTTTGATGCACCATTTATCGAAGAAGTCGGTTGTTTTTTGTCCTATGAACTGTCGTCCATTGTCGCAGGTTATCTCTTTGGGGATGCCGAAGTGGCATACGATGTTCTTCCAGATGAAGGCTATGACCTCTTGCTCGCGGATCTGGGCGTAGGCACCTTCTTCCACCCACTTAGAGAAATAGTCAGTTAAAACTAATAAGAAGCATACCTTCCCTCATCCGACAGGTAGTGGTCCAACTATGTCCATTCCCCATTTCATGAAGGGCCATGGTGACGTGACTGAGTGGAGGGGTTCTCCTGGCTGATGTATCAGAGGGATGAACTTTTGAAATTTTTCGCATTGGCAAACGTATTCTTCCGCGTCCTTTTTCATGGTGGGTCAGTAGTATCCGGCCCATATTAGACATTGCACGAGCACTCGGTTGCATGTATGAGCGCCGCAATGACCTTCGTGGACTTACCAGCATTGTTTGGTTGGGGCCTAGGCACTTAGCCAGGCCCTCCAAAGGATCTTTTATAGAGGTCGTTATTCACCAAACAGTACCTCGCTGCTTGTGTGCGAAGTTTTCCTGCTTCTTTTTTGTCGTGTGGTAGGTTTCCATCCTGCAAATATGATACAAATTGATTGCACCAGTCCCAAGTCAGATGTAGGGAGAGTACCTCAGTGTGGTCGACTGTAGTGTAGGAGGGTGACAATGCTCTCTTTATTCAGGTTGGTGGGTGCCACGACCAATTTAGCCAATCTGTCTACTTCGGCGTTGTGTACCCTACGAACTTGTTCGAAGCGGCAATCATCTAATTGGGACATCAGTTTGCAGATCTCCGCTCGGTATTTTTGCAGTCTCTGTTCCTTGACCTGATATGTCCCAGTGACTTGATTTACCACAAGTTATGAGTCGCAATGTAGGACCAGTCGGCGAGCTCCGTACCTGATGGCTAATTTTAAACCTGCAATAATAGCTTTGTATTCTGCCTCATTGTTAGTCATCTCGGGATATTGTATGTACTGGCGAATGACTTCGCCCGTGGGGACTTTGAGGACGAGTCCTAGTCCCGATCCTGAGGCGTTTGCGGCCCCATCAGTGTGGAGTATCCAGGGGTCGATGTTAGAAGTGGATTGCAGGGCTTCCTTCTCTGCCTCTGGTGAGATTTTGCATTGAAATCGGCCACGAAGTCGGCGAGGACTTGTGACTTGATGGCGGTTCTGGGAATATAGGTGATGTCGTGCCCGCTGAGCTATATGGCCCATTGATAATAGGTGAATTTGATTATAATTATGCCCTAAATAATCACACTTTGTTGTTGAATTAATGTTGTTTATGTGGACAAAATGCTGTGTGTTATAGGTACATATGATACATTGGATGCTAAAAGGAGCTATTTTGGAGTCACATGTTGATGAAAAGGCCAAGAAAAGAGTTAAAGGGAAGAGAGCTTGAAGAATCAGAGAAAAATCAGACGGACTGTTCATCCGCGGTTCACTCGTGACCACGGATGAACCGCAAAAAAAGAGGCTCTCTGAAGTTTACTGTTCGCGGTCCGTCCGCGGCCGCGAACGAACCGCGGAAGTCGTCGCAGCACCAATCCTAATTTTACTCAAACTTAGTTTTTTAGCCCTAAAACCTCAATATTAACTCCTAGTTCGCCCAATAGAGTCAAGTTGTCTATTTTCACTACTTTTGCAAGACAATTAGTAAGAGAGAACTCTCTCAACTCATTCCTTTATTTTATATCAAGTTTTTATTTTATGAATTCAATTATTATTCTTGTTTCTTTGAGCATGAGTATCTAAATCCTTTTCTAAGGTTTTGATGGAACCTATTGAGTGATGAACTTATCATTTATGTGATTACAAATTGTTAGCTAGATTTCTATTTGTTCAACTTCATTCTTGTTGTAGTTAATTGGTAGGATCCCCAATTAGCTCTGCCTATTTAGTGTGCATAACTTGGAAAAGAGTGCATATTTAGGTATATTGTTGAACAACACCACACCTAGGTTATTGGAGGAATCTATAACTTTAAGCGTAAAGATGGGGTTTGGAATAATGAAGTCTTGGGTGCAATCTTAAGTGAACTATTCAAATTAAAGCTAGCTAGGGTAGCTCGGGAGAGTGCACTAGTAAATTATTGTAATTGCTCGGGAGAGGGTTACGATACATATAGCGTTCATGATTGATAGAATATATTAACAATGTGTATGAGCATAACGATAAGGGATTCCATCAATAGGGTAAATCAATACCTTATTATTTCTCCATATTATTTTACCCAACATTCAATTCTTTCTTTTAAGTCATTTTAATTCTTGCAAAAGTAGTTAGTCGACAATTCACACAAACATATACTCGAAATTTTGAGAACTTGATTCGGAAGTATCCTTGGGTTGTGGAAGTTGTTATTGGTAGGTTAATTCCCTGTGGGATCGATTCTGGACATATTAGACCAGGTTATATTAACTACGACCGTTGCTTGGACGTGAATCAATTTTGGCGCCGTTGCTGGAGAATTAACGGAATTATTAATTTCCATTGCCAAAACTTCAAGATTCTTGTGTAGTTAGGTTCTTTCTACACTTTACATCGAATATTTTGACGGTTGTTGATTTGGGTACTCGGGTGCATGCCTAGAAAATCTGCAAGGACTGGAGAACTAATTGAAGGACTCTCAGACCCCGAGCAAACTTTTCGGGCACGTAAAAAGGCTATCAAACAAATTCAGCAATCTCAACAACCAATCAAACTAGACTTCGACATGGGTGACGTAAACGAACAAAACTAGCAAGCCAGGTTAAATATGCAAGAGGCACAGGAGGCACAGGAAGGTGCACTGTTTGACTGGGCACAACCCACAGCGGATAATTTGGCAACTGCCATCATTGTGCCAGCAATTCAAGCTGAGTCTTTCCAGATCGCTAACAACATGCTACACTTGTTGCAAAACAATGGATTATTCTCTGGGTCTCAGGTTGAAGACCCACAACAGCACCTGAAGAACCTTCTCTCGATGTGCAAGACACAGAGGCAACCGAATGTAACTCCGGAAGCCATCAGATTATTACTCTTTCGGTTCTCAGTTACATGGGCAGCACATATATGGCTAAACTCACTCCATATAAACTTCATTGAAACTTGGGATGAGTTAGTCAAGCAATTCCACAGCAAGTTTCATCCACCTAACAAGACAGCTCAACAAATTGATGAGATTGTGAGCTTCAAGCAGAAACCAATGGAGACATTACATGAAACATGGGGCAGACTCAAGGGTATGCTTGTTATGTGTCCTCACCATGGGATTCCGGAGCAGATGTTGGGTCAAAGGTTCTACATGGGGCTTTCTGATAGTATGAAGAATATTGTAGATGCTTCAGCAGGTGGGGCTTTTCTGAGCAAGACTTGGAGAGAGGGCCAAAATTTGGTAGACAAGATGGCTCAAAATTCCGGGTGGACGACCAGGAATGCTCCTATCACACCAGTGGTACACTCTGTAACTCTGAATCCATCCAACACTCTAGAGGAGAACGTGGAAACTTTATTGACACAAATGAGCATCCTGACAAAGAAGGTGGAAGAATCAGGGGTTAAGCAGCAGGTTCACATTGTAGATACTACCAATGGTGGTTTATGCACATCTTGCATTAGCCAACCCATAGGTAATCCATGGTCTGCAGACCAAGAACATCATCATCAGCATGAGGATTTGAACTATGCAGCAAATTATGGAGGGCAGAGACAAGGTAATCCGAGTTGGGGTCAGCAGGCTCCATAGCAATACATGCCTCCACAACTATAGTATAATGCAACAGGTATGAGGCCACCACACAACATGGCTCCATATCCTAGACCTCATAATTTCGGCAATCAGCAGCAGGGATATCATCCACCTCCACCACAGCATGGGGGTAGACATGACGATGGGTTTGCAGAATTGAAAGCTATGATGCAACAAGTAATCGGGTCAAATGCCAAAACCAATGAAAGAATAGATGCACATGACGCAGCAATCAAGAATATGGAAGTACAGATGGGCCAGATTGCTATGTCACTTAACAATCGTCCTTAAGGGACATTGCCTGCAGATACACAAACAAACCCAAAAGACCAAGTCCTAAAGCAGCTGATGGCAGTGACTCTGAGATGTGGTAGAGATCTTGATGCTGAGAAAGAAAGAGAGAACATCGACACACAGGCTGAGACACTCACTCCAGTGCCCATTGAACTGGATAAGTCCACAGGCTTGACAGAAGTTACAGTCCAGCCAGTAGCTAAAAATAAAGATGTGCAGCAGAGATCGGAGAAAGTAGCTGAACAGGTAGAGCAGCCGGTTGAGGAGCAGGTGATAGAGAATGAAAAGTCCCAAGTGATTGGGAAGAAGCGGCCTCCACCACCATTCACCCAAAGGTTGGCCAAGCGCCAGAAAAAAGAGCAATACAAAAAGTTCTTTGATATGCTCAAGCAAATCTAGGTAAACATTCCTTTAATTGAAGCTTTGAAAGAAATGCCTGGGTATGCTAAGATGATGAAAGACTTGATATCGCAGAAATTTGATTTCCAAAACATGGCCACCGTGACTCTTACTCAGACTTGTAGTGCAGTGGTCTCTAGACCCATTGCTGAGAAGCTATCTGATCCAGGTAGCTTCACCATTCCATGCACTATAGGAAATTATGCCTTTGCAAAGGCATTGTGTGATTTGGGGGCAAGCATTAATCTCATGCCATTGGTTATTTATAAGAGGCTAGGCATTGGGAGAGCCATGCCTACCTCTATGTTATTACAGCTTGCTGACAGGACGGTTAAGCGTCCATTTGGTATTTTAGATGATGTGCTTATCCAGGTAGGGAAGTTCGTGTTTCTTGCCGATTTTGTGATTCTTGATTGCAAGGTGGACGAGGAAATTCCTATAATCTTAGGAAGACCATTCCTAGCCACTAGGAGAGCTCTAATTGATTGTGAGACTGGGAACTCAAGATGAGGTTGAATGATGAGGAGATCATATTCAATGTGCAAAAATCCATGAGGCGCCCTAGTGAGTTCGTGAATTGCTCTCTCATTGATGCGATTGATGTGATAGTGGAGACAGACGATGCAGAGTTGACCATTGAAGATCCACTTCAGGCATTCCTAATGAACTTAGAAGAGGTAAATGGTGAAAGTCTAGAAGAATGGGTACTATCTCTGGAAGGCAGGGGGTTTTGGGAGAGAGAGCTTGAATTCGAGCCTCTACATTTAGAGAAAAGAGAGACCCCTCCTGCAAAGCCATCCATAAAAGAGCCACCAAAGCTTGAGCTTAAATCACTACCATCTCATCTCAGGTATGAATTTGTAGGTCCTAACTCCACTTTACCTGTTATTACTTCATCTAGTTTGCTAGATGTGCAGGCTCAAAAGCTATTACAGGTACTCAAGAAATGGAAAGCTGCCAATGGTTGGACCATGGCAGACATAAAGGGGATCAGCCTTGCATACTGCATGCACAAGATTCTTCGGGAAGAGGGGCACAAACCTTCCAGGAAACGCAAAAGAAGGCTGAACCCGAATATGAAGGATAGGGTGAAAAAGAAAGTGATAAAGTGGCTAGACACGGGGTAGATCCCGGGTAAGTTTTCTCACCCTTCTGTGCTATACATGTATTATTATGCCATGAGGACATGGCATGATTTTAAGTGTGGGGTCGGAGACTTATCTTGTATTGTATATTGTATATAGTAGATGTAGCTGTAAATTATATTAGCTGGCTTGGCCCGATGATGGACACTTGGCGACGGGTTTCTTAAGGGTCTAAGTCGAAATAAAAAATACAAATAAATTATAAAATTTTAAAAAAATACAAAAATATAAGTAGAGGAATCTTCCTGATGACGGACTATTTAGGACAAGTACTCTTGAGGGAAGCAGTCCACGTAGGAATTTTTCTTTCTTTTATTTTCTTTTTCTAGGTAGTGTATCATCTCCCCTTGGTTTTTCTTTTGACCACGGTTCTTTTCCAAGGGTTTTTATTTGAACCGGGTTTGGTAGATTTTTCTTTTATTAGGATTAAAGGAAAAAGGGTAACATGTAACCCCGAGTGTGCACATTAGAAAAAGCTTAAATTGAACTCGAGAATGTATCTTCTAAGCTTGATTGTAGAATCTCAATATGCCTTAAACTGCACAATAATGTTTGCTTGAACATCGATAGGACTTTGTAGATGAACCGGATTCCAAATGAGTTGCATGCTATGTGTGTGTGAGGTTTTACTTATATTGTATGTTTTACATGATGCCTAGAACTTGCCCCGTGTGTTTGCAAAGCGAAATAGAAGTTGTTTGGTTGCAGAAAGGATAGAGGCATTTCTTTGTGTAACCCCTTATAACCAATAGACATGAATTCACCCGTACGTAATATCTTAGTTAACCCCTTTGAGCTTAAAGCCTAATCTAGCGAGACGTCCCGACAATTCGGGCTTGTGTTGGATGCTTCTCAGAGGGAAAGTGGTCACTACTCTGATGGGATGGCACTGGAAGTAGGGTATCAGCTTTTTGGAAGCCGTGACCAGTGCCAACGCCAATTTTTTGAGGTGCGGGTATCGAGTTTCAGCATCCACCGGGGTTTTGCTAATGTAATAGATAGGTGATTGCGTACCTTTTTCTTTACGGGCGAGTACCGCGCTGACCGCGACCTCTAATACGGCTAGATATGTCAGTAGAGGTTCACCCGGCTTTGCTTTTGACAGCAATAGTAGCGACGATAGGTAAGCCTTCAGTTCTTGTAGGGCTTTGATGCATTCGTCATTCTAGTGTAATCCGTTGTCCTTTATTAACACGCTAAAAAATTTGTGGCATATATCTGGCGATCGGGAGATAAAGCGAGAGAGCGCGGCTATTCGGCCTGTCAACTTCTAAACCTGTTTCTTGCTGCTGAGTGCTTCAGGTATTGAGGCGATCGCCATGATCTGGTTGGGGTTGACTTTGATCCCTCTTTGAGATACAAGAAAACCAATGAACTTTCCTGATGCTACGCTGAAGGCACATTTCTTGGGGTTCAGATTCATTCCGTATTTGTTCAGTATCTCGAAGGCTTCTCGCAAGTGGTCGATGTGATCCTCCTTCTTTGACGATTTCACTAGCATGTTGCCGATGTAAACCTCCTTGGATTTTCAAAGTTGCTCCTTGAACATCTTAGTAACCAACCTTTGGTAAGTATCCCCCGCCTTCTTTAGCCCGAAGGGCATCACCCTGTAACAATAGGTACCTTAGTGTGTGATGAATGTGGTTTTCTCTTGATCTTCCTCGGCCATTAATATTTGCTTATAGCCAGAGTATGCATCCAAGAAACTTAGTAGTTCATGTCCGGCGGTGGTGTCGATCAGTTAGTCGATGTGAGGTACGGGGTAGTAATCCTTAGGGCAGGCCTTGTTTAGGTCGGTGAAGTCCACGCACATCCTCCATTTTCCGCTATTTTTTTTACTATCACTACGTTGGCGACCCATTGCGGGTATTTCGACTCCCTGACGGAGCCATTGGCTAGAAACTTGTCTACTTCTTCACGGACTACCTCATTGATTGTGGCATTTAATTTTCTCCTGATTTGCCTTACCGACGGATGCAATGGGTCCACATTGAGCCGGTGGGTGGCGATACCTGGCGAGATCCCTGGCATGTCTGCATGCCCGGGTTGGTGAGCCCGTGGCCGATGTATGCCTTCTTTTCGGGGTCATCATGATCTAGTTGAATTGGGTCAAGATCCTTGACCGTAGCTTTGCAGGCTTCCACGACGTCTGAGTCTCTAATGGCATTGGCCGTCGGGTCTGCTTGGGTCCCCGACATGGCTGATTGCTATGCTTCTACGCTCTCCCCATTCAATTACTGGGTGTGGGTGCAGTCTTGTGCTATTTTACAGCACTCCTGCGTTGTGCACGACTCTCCTTTAATGCTGAATATTCCTCATGGGGTAGGGAATTTGACCACTTGATACAAGCTCGTCTCCCCATTCAATTGCCGGGTGTGGGCGCAGTCTTGTGCTATTTTAAAACACTCTTGCGCTGTGCACAACTCTCTTTAATGCTGAATATTCCCCATGGGGTAGGGAATTTGACCACTTGATACAAGCTCGAGGAGACCACTCGCATGGCATGTATCCATGGGCGCCTGATGATGACGTTGTAGGATGTCACCTGGTTCATCACATGGAAAGTAGATTCCAAGGTGACTCACCCCGCGAGGACGTGTAGGGTCACTTCCCCTGATGTACGCTCCACTGTATTGTTAAAACCGGTTAGAGTTATGCAGCGGGGGTTATCCTGTCTTCGAGTCCTATCGGTGAGAGGACTCTTGGATGGATGATGCAGGCGCCGCTTCCGTCATCGATCATGACTCTCCTAAAATCTGTATCGATGATACATAAAGTAATAACTAAAGCATCATAATGAGGGAAACACAAATCCTCCGTGTCAGACTTATCGAAGGTGATACTTCCTATGAGGTCATCATACCATTCGTGGGAGATGGTCCTCTTCATTCTGTGCTTGTTGACGAATTTGACATGATTAATGGCGCCGTTGTTCACTTCTCTGACAATCATGTTCACCGTGCGTGTTGGATAGGGTGGTTTTGGAGGTCCACGGGAGTGCTCTCGTCCGCATGCAAAATTGGCTTTCCCTTTGTCGCTGAGTAGATCCTTAGGTACCCTTGGTTTAGCATCCTGACGACTTCTTGTCGTAGGCCGATGCAATATTCGGTCTTGTGCCCTTGTTCTTGGTGGAACTAGCACAGGACGTTTGATTTTCTTAGGGCAGGGTCTGATTTCATCTTTTGGGCCACTGCACCTTGGTGCCGAGCTTCTCTAGTGCGTACATGATTTCGGAAGGAGAGACATAGAAGTTACGCGAAGAAAGTAAAGGGGGCGTACCTCGTTCATTTCTGAGTGGGGCGAGGTGGCATTGCAGAGCATCCGCATGGAGAGGGGGTGGAAGGGGGGACCTCATGTATGGTTGGTGTCGCTCTTTACTAGGGCGATGGGGAACTTCCCGTCGTCCCTCATGTAGTCGATCTCTCCTTGCGTCCGGATCTACGGCGGCTAACTGTCGGGTCGGTCCGTTGAGATCCTCCTCGTCTGGCCGTACCTCGGCGTAGTAGGCATTATGGATCTTGTCCCAGGTTGTGGGGGATACTTCATGAGCCGGCTTAGCAGTTTCTTGGTAGCTTTGGAGCCGTCCCTGCTGAGTCTGTGCTGGAAGGCTGCTACCGTTATGCCCTCTGACACGTTCGGTAGGTCCCTAAAGCCCTCACCCATAGTTTGTCTAACGGCAAAGATGTCATTTACCCTTGCTTCTGCCTTTTTGGCGCCGACATGTTCATTGACGAACTTGTCCGCTATCTCTTCGAAGGTTGAGATTGCTTTGGTGGGTAGTTGGGAATACCAGGTCAAGGCTCCACCGATCAGTGTTTCGCCAAACTTTTTCAGTAGCACTGATGGTACTTGTTCTTTGGACAAGTCATTACCTTTCATGGCGGTGACATAGTGGATGAGATGATCCTCAAGATTGGTGATTCCGTCTTACACCTTCAGGTAGGGGGGCATCTTGAAGGTCTTCGGGATGGTGTAAGGTGCGGATTCTTCGGAGTAGGGTTGTTCTACAAACCTCCCTACGTCCCGTTTAGGTAACAGTTTAGGTGCTCTGGGGATCTTCTCGACCCTACCTTGGTGCTCCTTCATTGGGTCACGGAGGGTCTGATTTTCGCTTTCCATTTCTTTCATCTTCCTAAGGATGGAGGCCAACATGTCATCGTGTGTTTGTGTTTTGACAGGTTGGCCATTGGTTCGTGTTCCTTCCCGTTCATCTGTTGCGGTGGTGTTGCTTGTTGTTGGTGCTGCATTTTCATAGCCCTGTGGTGGCTTTTCCGCCAAGCCACTCAGGATGCTGGTTAACCATTCCTCCAGTAGCTTCTTGACTGCTGGGGGTGCTTCTCTTGAAGTGGAGGTGTCTTTTTCCTATGGGGTTGCAAGGTTCCCGAAGGGGGAAGGTGAGACTTCTGCCTCGAGTGTGATATCAGGGGTAACGTTGATGGCAGCACCGGCTTCGTTCATGGAACTCAGGAGGTTGGTAGTAACTTCTGTCATAGCTTTGGATTAAGTATCGTTTTCGGCCATTTTCGGGTTCTTTCCGATGATCGGAACTTGTGGATGTATACTACGAGTTTGATTCTCGAAATTCCTATAGACGACGCCAAATTGTTTGACCCAAAAGCTATCTGTTGCTTTATGAGTTAGAGACAATCAAAGATTATAGAAAGGGTAAATCAGAATCAATAATAATATATCTAAAGATCGATTTTCAGATTTGTATATAAGTTGTTATTGTAAAATTGTAGTGGATCTTGATGAAGTGTTTGAGCAAGTTAGCAATAGAGAGATAAAATAGAGAAAAAAATGATAGCTCAAGAGAGAGTTATATTATTATTGACTAATAACACTTGCTTTACAAATGAGAGGGACCCTTCCTTATATAGAAGGATGGTCCCCTCGGCAAACACATTACATCGTTTCAAAGCTACTATTATTACAATGAAGGTATAGGGGACGGGAAGTAGGGACGTCTACACGGGCGAGCCTGCTGATACGCCCCTACGGTCGGGGTCGTACCCTTTTCGTCGTATAGACATGAGAGAGGGTATCGTCTGACATCTATGGCTGTATAAGGATACGTGCTTGACCCGTATTACATCCGAGTCGGCCATATGTGGATATGTGCTCGACCCGTCTTACATCTGATTCGATCCCATACAGAAGGGTTCTAGGTTTTTCTTGTCTGTTTATTGGACTTGAGCAGTGAATACAATTAGCATTTGGAAACGGTAAAGAAGAAAATACATCAGCTAAAGGTTGAGTTGTTATCATAGACGGACTCAGATTTTTTACACGACCTGCACAATATTCTGTTCAACCAGTGGCCGCTAAAGGCAGTAACAAAGACAAAATTTTCGTTAAGGGATGTCAAAATATATAAAAGTAAACATATCAGGAAATTAAGGGGAGTCATATAATTTTTTTTACCTACCTACACAGTGTATTTATTCCCGAAAGTGGTGTCAATTGACCCTTCCTATAAGATGGCTCTGCCACTGCTTAAAGGCTTTTAATGTTCAGAATATCAAGCGCTTTAAATTAATTATTTTTAAAGTATATACATATATAAAACATCTGCCTAAACATACAAAATTCGATAACCTCTCACTGTAACACATAAGTACGCCTCTGGTTGTTACTATAGCTTGGTTTAATGCTGTAAGTACAAGTGAAATGCAACAAAGTCGAATCCAACAAGACTGCTCAAAGGTTGGAGTTTACGTGTGACTTCATAAGTTAATAACAGTTGTTAGAGCAGACTTTTCAGAAACAAAGATTGTTAATGAAAGTTTTACTAATTTTTTTCAACTAGACACCCCGGCGTTATGCATGATATTTTGCAAGCGATGTCAATATTAATAGAAGTTTGAGGATTGAATTTTTTATCTCTTAAAGTAAAATTAGGAATTTAATAATCATGCCAAGCAACAATAAATATCAAGTGGTGTCATTTTCTTTATCTTAGTACTTCCAAACTGTATTACTACATATATTTTGTAAAATATTTTAACGAACCAGTGTCACGTGACATCGCTTCCTTCCACGTGCATCCGCTGTTAATGACACCACCGATAAAGTTCAACCAATATTCTTATATTTTCTTTATCGAGCGTATTTATTTAAAAATATTTACTTGTAATTACCATATAAATCACGGTGGCATAGTCAAATGGAATGAAAGGTTATCAATTGAACACCCTTCGTCAAAAAATTATACGGTATAAATAAAAAATTTATATCGCGTATATAAATCAAAAATTATTTTTATACATATATATTAAATCTTGAATACCCTTAGCTAAATTTGTGGTTTCGCCACGACATTATCCATTAAAAATTGGTTGGATAATAAACTTTTTAAATACGGGTCAAATATGGATAAAACCCGTATTATTCATTTAGGAAATGGATAACTAATAGATAATAAGTTTAACTTTTATATTTGTAAAGCCTTAAAATGTCCTCAAGTTTGGAAGACTAGGAATTCTCCCAAAAGTGATCATATTCAAAGAGAGTCATGCATAATATGATTAGTCATATTATTCGGTTACCTATGTTATCTATCGGTTAATTCTTTTTCTGTCCATATTAAATATGGATCGAATTAAATATTATATCCACTTTTTATTATCTGTTTGGATTACCGTATATGTGCATGTCCGTGTCCATGCATAAAATAATATACCGACCCACCTTCATCCCCGGAGATGCGTGAAATGTGTTGCTTTTCTGCTTCCTTCTTTCCCCTCTTCCAGCTTTCACTTTAAATATCAGCTCCCTCAATCTTCATCTCTCTCTCAAATAGAAAGGCTGGAAAAAGTCGTTAATTTAATTTTCTTTTTTGGGGGTTCTTTTGCGTTGAACTTGAATTGTATATAATATTCACGCCGACGGATTAAAATATAATAGAGTACTTAAGAGCATAAGCAAATTTAAAATTTTAAGGTAAAAATTGCACGGACGTCCAATAATATAATAAAGTACTTAAGAGAATAAGCGGATTTAACATTTTAAGGTAAAAATTGCACGGGCGCACAAATTGGATGCCCCTCTTAAACCTGTAGCCGCTTTGTCTTTTTGTTTGCATCCGTACCTACTTTTTAAAAAACTTCAGCTTTCCTTTATAACTGAGAAACTTCAGCACTAAAGCTGAAGTTTTCGTGTTACTTAACAAAAACTTGAGCTCTAGAGCTGAACTTTTTATTTTATACTAGAGTTAAAGTTTCCGGATTACTAAACAAAAACTTCAACTCTTCAGCTCTAGAGCTGAAGTTTTTATTTTCCAATTATAAAATAAAAACTTCAGCTGGAAACTGCTTAAGTTTTTATTTTATAAGTGCAAAACTTAAGCTGGGAACTATTTAAGTTTTTATTTTATAACTGCAAAACTTAAGCCGGAAACTGCTTAAGTTTTTATTTTATGACTGGATGTCAGACACTAGTTCACGAATCGTGAACATATCACGACGGCACCCAGTCTTCGCGACTAGGTAAGCCTAACACAATGCGGAATATACACTTTTATGAGCAAAAGATAAGATAACAGCGGAATAATATAAAAGAAATGTAATAAGTGCCGCTCGGCACATACACTTTGCCAAATACCAGAAGAAATACAACAACCAAGACTCGAAAACTCACGGGTAACACAGACTAAGAAAGAGTACAACTGTGGCTCTACACATCAAGAGTGTCTACACAACGAAAATAAGGAAATCACAGATATCACTAAGAAGAATAGAAGAAGACCCTTCAGATCTGCGGACGTAGCAGATCATACCTCGAGTCTCCTGAAAAGTGCTTCTAAATCACCTATAGTGCGCCTGATCAGATGTACCTGGATCTGTACAACAAAAGTGTGCAGAAGAGTAGCATGAGAACACCACGGCGCTACTCAGTAAGTGCCAAGCCTAACCTCGATGGAGTAGTGATGAGGAAGGTCAAGGCCCTACCGAGAAGTAATAGAAATAATGAGAATAATAATTCCGAACAGCTCAAATAAGAATAAGTCTGAAATAACAGCAAATGAGATAAATACTACAAACCATCCACAATTAAGCTAACAAAGAGAAATCAACACAACAAGTACAAATCAACGAATCTAAGTTCTCCGAGAATTGAACCCACAACCCCTCATTATACTCAGCAACTCAGGATCCCCGGGAATTGAACCCGTAGTCCTTTATCTCAGTATCATAAGATCTCCGAGAATTGAACCCGCAGCCCGTATATCAGTATCTCTGGATCTCCGAGAATTGAACCAGCAGTCCTTTATCTCAGTATCACAGGATCTCCGGGAATTGAACCCACAGTCCGTATATTAGTATCTCTGGATCTCCGAGAATTGAATCCGCAGTCCGTATATCAGTATCTCTAGATCTCCGGGAATTTAACCTGCATTCCTTTATCTTAGTATCACAGGATCACCGGGAATTAAACACGCAGTCCGTATATCAGTATCTTTGGATCTCCGGGAACTGATCCCGCAGTCCTTTACCTCAGTAGCATCGGATCTCCAGGAATTAAACCCGCAGTCCACAGAACACAAACAAAATCAATAAGAGGAAAACAAAAAGAAATATGAAGTACACAGCTACAATTAACCACTAAATCCAGTCTCAACAGGTTCCAGGGAGTTCAATTAAGACAAGTAGGCACTTAGACAGATAATCCTATCTAATCATGCTTCCCTAGCTATCAGTAGATAAATTTTGCAATTAAATCAATTAAATAATAAAGATAACACGGATCGAGTAGTTCAAGTAAGATGGTTTTCAATAATCTACGCAAGTACACGCCCTTCATCTCGCGTACAAGGCATTTAAATAAACACATATATATCCTAGGGGAGAAAATTCCCCCACGCAAGGTTAGACAAATCACTTACCTCAATCCCGGTACAAAGTCGCTAAGAAACGACTCCCTTGTCTCGAGTATCCGGCTCTGAGTGGCCCAAATCTAGTCAAACCAATTACACAGTGTAAATAACATTTCAAGTAACTAATTACAATGATAAAGTTAAAGCTACGACGCGAACACGAGTGAAATGACCAAAATACCCCTATAGTCATTGGCCCGGAATCAAAATATTTTTACGTTTTCAGAACTCTCGTACTCTCACGAGTCTAACCATACAAAATTTATCATAATCGGAATCCGTTTGCCTATTCAAATCAATGATTTTTTACAATCCAAGCTTAGAGCAAAATCCTCTATTAATCCACCTTCAATCCTCTATTTTCAGAGGTTAAATCAGTGGTTTAACAATATATTAACATAAAATTAGTCTAGGAGTGATTACCTGATGTTTCCCCTTGATTTCCTCCTCAAAATCGCTAAAATCCTCTCCTAGTTCGAAGCCTCCAATGTGTTAATGTTTCTAAAATTTCGAATCTGTCTGATATTAAACCCTTCAGGGGTTTTCGCTTCTACGGCACAGGGATCGCTTCCGCGATCCCGCTTCTGCGGCTCCACCTAAGTTTGTCCGCTTCTGCTATCCAATGTTGCTTCTACGACAACCGCTTTTGTGGAATTTATCCACTTCTGTGCAAAGCCGATATCCGTGCATACTCGCTTCTGCGGGTGTAGCTCGCCTCTGCGGTCCAACCTAAGAGATTACTCTTTCGCTTTCGTGAACGCAGCTCCCCTTACCATTTTTTGCACCTGCGTACCTCTTTCCGCTTCTGCGGTCCAAGCTCCGCAAAAGCGTAAACAATAGAAGGCACAGGATCAGACCTGCTGCAACTTCCTGTTCTCTTCCGTTAAATCACCCGAACTCATCCCGAGGCCCCCTAAACCTCAACCAAAAACACAAACCTACTCGAAATCACGATACGAACTTGCTCCAATGATTAAAACGCATCATTAAACTCCAAAATCATCAAATTATGGTGGATTCAAGCCTAAGTTTCAACCAAAACTTCCGAAATCTACATGCTATCAAAAACCCGACCAAACGATATCCGAATGACCTGAAAATTTGCTGAAAAATCCAAATTCACCTAACAGAGCTACTGCAACTATCGGAATTCCATTCCGACTCTCGGATCAAAATCTCACCTCTCGATCGGATTTCCAAAAATTCTAAACTTTAGCATTTCAAGCCTAATTGAGCTACAAACCTCCGAAATACATTTCGAACGAGATCCCAACCCCGCAATCACGTAACAGAGCTAATGGAACCATCATATTTCCATTCCGAGGTCATCATAACACTTTTCCGAATACGGGCCATTTTTCTACTATAAAACTCTCATTTAGGGACTAGTGTCCCAAAACACTACAAATTCTTGAACCGCACCTCCCGACAAACCACAATAGCAGAAATGAACTTAAGGGAAACAGTTAATTGGGGATCAGGGCATAAATTTCAAAACCGACCGGCCGAGTTGTTACATCTTGCCACACTTAAGCATTCGTTCATCCTCGAACGAGCATAAAAAACATACCTGGATTGGTGAAGAGATGAGGGTACTGGCTGTGGATCTCATCTTCCTGATTTTCTTTGTCCAAAATGGCCACTAGCTCCTCAACATAAGAATGATCCTCGTCTAGCTAAATAGAATTAAAGTCCAACACGTGCGACGGGTCACCATGGTATCTCCGGAGCATAGAGACATGAAATACGGGATGGACTCCGGCTAGGCTGGGAGGTAAGGCCAGCTCATAAGCAACCTCCCCAACATGCCTCAAAATCTCAAAAGGGCTAACGAATCTCGGACTCAGCTTCCCTTTCTTCCCAAACCTCACGATGCCCTTCATGGGCGAGAACCGAAGTAGAACTCGCTCGCCAACCATAAAAGCCACATCACGAACCTTCTTGTCCGCATAACTCTTCTATCTGGACTGGGCTGCACGAAGTCTGTCCTAAATCACCTTGACCTTGTCCATTGCATCCTGAACCAACTCAGTACCTAACAACCTAGCCTCGCCCAGCTCGAACCAGCCCACGGGGGACCTGCACCTCTTACCATATAGGGCCTCATACGGCTCCATCTGAATGCTGGACTGATAGCTATTATTATAAGAAAACTCCGCCAGTGGCAAGAAATGATCTCATGAACCTCCAAACTCAATCACGCATGCACGGAGCATATCCTCCAAAATCTGAATAGTGGGCCCAGACTGGCCATCCGTCTGGGGGTGAAATGTTGTGCTCAGTTCCACCCGAGTGCCTAACTCCTGCTTCACGGCTCTCCAGAACCGTGAAGGGAACTGAGTGCATCCGTCTGGAATACCATGCAGCCGGACTATCTCCCTAATGTAGATCTCCACCAATCGCTCCGATGAGTAAGTGGTGCACACGGGTATGAAATGGGCGGACTTGGTCAGCCGATCCACAATAACTCAAATGGAATCAAACTTCCTCATAGTCCGTGGAAGTCCAGATACGAAGTTTATGGTGATGCGCTCCCATTTACACTCTGGGATCTCAATCTGCTGCATTAACCCACCCGGATGCTGATGCTCATACTTCACCTGCTGGTAGTTGAGGCACCTAGAAACATAGTCAACTATATCCTTCTTCATCCACCTCCACCAATAATGCTGCCTTAAGTCCTGATACATCTTTGCAGCACCCGGATGGATGGAATACCACGAGCTTTGTGCCTCTACTAGAATCAGCTCTCGAACATCATCTACGTTGGGCACACAAATACGCCCATGCATCCTCATCACTCTGTCATCCCTGATGGTGACATCTCGAGCATCACCACGCCGAACCTTGTCCTGATGATCCTACTAATAAGGGTCATCAAACTGCCGCTCTCTGATGCGATCAAATAGAGAAGACCGAGAAACCACATAGTCGAGAACCCGGTTGGGCTCCGAAAGATCCAATCTAACAACTGCCTGGCTAAAGCCTGAACATCCATCGCCATAGGCCTCTCCAAAGATGCCAGATATGACAAACTCCCCAAGCTCTCCACCCGGCGACTCAAGGCATCAGCAACCACATGGCCTTGCCCGGGTGATAAAGAATAGTAATATCATAGTCCTTCAACAAATCCAATCATCTCCTCTGACACATGTTTAGGTCCTTCTGCTTAAGCAAGTGCTGCAAACTCCGATGATCAGTGTAAATCTCACAAGGAACCCTATACAAATAATGATGCCAAATCACCAAGGTGTGAACAATCGCAGCTGTCACACCTCCCTTTTTACTACATCTTTTCCCCAAAAATAAGGAATAAGGTATACCTCGTTAATTACCAATACACCCGGGAAAGGAAATAATAATAACAACGAGGAAGGAGTTTTCCACTTTAAGGACAATCGGAACGGGATTTTATTTGGAGTTTCAGAGTCGTCATTTGGGAAGATAATGGTGTCCCAAGTCACCGGCTAATCCCGAATCCGAGGAAATTGACTCTATTTAAACCGTCCGCGCAACAAGAAATCCGGATAAGGAATTCTGTTAACCCAGGAGAAGGTGTTAGGCACTCCCGGATTCCGTGGTTTTAGCACTGTCGCTCAACTGTCATTTTTGACATTATTTGATTTCGTTATATGCTTTTATAACATGTGAATGTTTAGTTTTTGATATTTTAATGACTTGCGACGTCGCGAAAACGCATTTCGAGTCACACCGCAACCAGTACGCCTGTGACATTAACACGTTTCAGCTTCGTTGGGATTTAAGATTCGAGTCACATTAGATGTGCACTCGTATTCAAGGAATGTATATTTAAAATCGTGCCTATAACGGTTAACGCCTTATTATACTTTAGGAAAGACCGTGAAATTTGCTAAACGGTCTTCCCGAGTCTATCACTTATTAACATTCATATGGGGGTCCCGCATATTTTGTTCTTGTACGAGGCTTGTCCCGTTATTTTTTAGAAGTCCAATCCTAATAAATACTACATTCTCTATTTTTGGGTTTTTCCCTAATTATTTTTATTTGTTTTGTATTTTTAGAATTGTGTCCAAGCCTATTATTCCATTTCCAGGCCTGGACATTTGTAGACTAAATTTAATAATCCAGCTTACACAACTGTGTTTCAGAAACCCAGTATATATTAAAGTTGTTATTCAAAGACCCAGAAATGAGTCCAATTGGATCTGTGCCTGTACTGTCTATCAAGCCCAGATCAGATGAGAGGAATAGAAAGCAGAATCGGGATTTCATAACTAGCATACAAATACTCATCGAATGATAAAGTAAATCAACCAAAAGCACTTTTTATTTCATAACGTACTGGAGTACAAGTGTATCAACATTAATTCTTAATTCTAGCTATCAGTTACTAATAGAACCTAACAGTAAAACTATTTATTTGAGCTATTTTGAACAATGATATGATACTTAGCTATGCAAATTGAATCGTTATCAATTACTAATTGTAACTCATGCTATTCTAAGTTGTTATTAAACTAATTGAATTGAAGAAACGGACTATAATTAGGTTGATCATTCTTAATTATCATGTTCTAGTTCCTGTAGTTAATTTGATTTCCATTCAAATTACAAAGCTAGTATTATCTATGTGAATTGATTTTACGAGTTAACCTGTTTTTAAACTAAATTTTAGGGTGATTATGACTACGTGTACTCTACTATACTCTATCTATTACATTGTTCAAGTCTCATATATACTTAACTATTACAGTTATCCGATCAAATTATAGAATATCTAGTGGACAATAAACATAAAATTCTCAAAAAATATAGCAGAAGATTCCATCCGAACAACTCATGGCATTTTCATTTCCTCAATTAGCTGACAGTTACATATCTGGATAGAAAATGTGTACCTGATTCAGCAAAGGGAAACTTATAAGTCTAATAAGCAAATGAGATGAAGGATAGTCACCGACCACAGCATCAGAACAATAGGAGAGCAAATCACAGCAGAACAGCAATAACACAGTCGAGTATAATCCTCAAATCCAGCAGATAAGCAAACCAAGGAACAAAATTGTAGGAAATCCAATAAAATCCTATAGTATAGAACAGCAGAAGACCCTTGAACTCCAGAATCTGTATTCGATTTAACTCAGAATTTTTACTCTTTATCTATGGTGTATAACTCTCAATTTGTACTTCAGAATATTTTTCTCTGAATTTCTAGAATCCAGCCCCTTTTCAGGCTTAGATGAAGCCTATTTATAAGTGTTTTGGGTGAAATTTTGAGGAGGAAATTCAAAAATCTAATTATAAGTTTCCTCCCCTTAATTCTCTTATTAATTATAGTTTGGTACCCCTATTTCAGGATCGAAATGCCTTCCAGCCCTTGCCGGAAGGTTCTAGGGAATTCTTTTTGCTTCTATTAAGGGCATATTACTATGGTGCCCTCACTTGCTAATGATTATCACAGTTATGCCTTTTTACTAGGCCTGTTTTACCCTTTATTTTATATCTAATTACAGAAATACCAAGCTTGAAAGTGTGTTTTGTCCCTATAGGCTCTATTAAATTCACACTTATACCATTTCTTATTCCCTTTGTACCCTTATTATTATTTGTTATTTACCTGACCTGCTAATGGTTAGGGTGTCTTAGGTTCATTGCCTATTTAACTACAGGCCATCATCTTCTAAATTATTTAAGACTTGGCCAGATTTTAACTCAACAGTCTTTCAACTTTAGCCTCTTTTAATTGTCTTAGACTAATTTAAAATGTAACCTTTTATTATTACTTAGCTAATCAGAATTAGTTTGCAGACCTAACCTACTTTATTAACTTTAACTAACCAATAGATTGCAGAATTAACCACTCTAATGTTTCAGGAGTGTCCAGACTAGGTCATTTTCAAAAATAGCCAGATTACTAACTAATTTGTCTTTACAGCTATAACCATTACCACAAAACACAATAGAATTTAACATAGTCTAACATATGAATCCATTACAAATATATCCATATTATGTCAGTTTGCACACATAGCCTCAATCAAAAATTATTCATCAATTAACCAGAACTTAGAGGGAAATTTGATAATGGTTGAATCCCAATTAACTAAATTGTAATTTTAGACTTAGGCTCAATGAACAAATCACACATAAAGAAATATATCCACATCAGATTCATGTGTTGACTTATAGAAAACCCTAAGGAGCTAAAACAGATGGATTATGTGCAAAGAACAAGATAGATGAGATTATCATAGGCTAGTGACAGAAATACCCAGAAGACTAACAATCAAGAGTATGCTAAAGACTATATTTAGAAGATTTAAAATATGAACAATCAAAAACATGCTAGGATTATATACAGAAGTCTTTTGAAGACAAATAAACAGAAAATATGCAAGAGATTCAATATAGAGAAACTAGAAGACGAAATAAGCAGAAAACATGCCAAAGATCAAATACAGAAAACAAAGAAGGCAAATAAACAAAAAATATGCAAAAAGAAAAACTTAAGATGAAAGCACAGAAGGCAAGGAACTTAGCTTGCAGGATTTGTCTCCCGTTTTCTCTTTATTCCACTTTCTTTTTTTTTTCTAGACTTCAAGATTTCAGAGAATTGAAGTCTGATTTTTTTTAGATTTTCCTCAAATGAGTCTATTTTTGGGGTTTTTGGCGGTAGAAGAGTGTTCTGGGTGTTATTGGAGTGTATTTGGGGTGGGTTGTGTTTGGGTGTTCGCGGGAGGTAGGGTTCCGGCGAACTTCTTTGGAAGATTCGAACATTTCCAGGGTGATTCGAAGGAAACTAACTACATAGGGTGAAAGATCCCCTCATAGTGGTCCTAGGGTGTTAATTTGGGAGACAGAGTCATAAGTTGAAGGTCACCGGCAAAGGTTCCGGTGACCGAACTTTCAAGAAGGTAGGTTTTTTTCTGGTTTCCTAAGTTTTTAGGGTGGTTTTAGTGAGAAAGAATGAAGGAAGGAGGTTTGAGGTTGGTTTGTGGCCGGAGACGGCCATGGGTTCTGGTCAGTCTCCATTGGAGACGATGAAGAAGATGAGGAAAAAGAAGACACCGTCGGCTAGGGTTTGTTTGTGTGTATAGATTTGGTCTCTAAATGTAGAGACGAAGTTTATGTACTCCCTTGGGCCTGGGCGATCGTGGCCTTTGGATCATTTTTGATCAACGGCCAGGATTAATTATCCTTAGACGTCGTCGTTTGATTAAATGAGAGATTCCTTGGCCTCTGTTTGATCTTCAGATATGGACGGCCATGATTGATTCTTAAAGCTACGTTGTTTCATTATTTAAAGAGACTCAATAACATTCGTATGATCAACTTATTTGTACGGCCAACATTTAATCTTTTAACGACGTCGTTTCTTTTACACTTAAACCACCTCACATTGTCTGTTGGATCAATATCTCAATGGCTATGATTTAGCCACCCTCTACGTCATCATTTTGATTCAGTCTTTGGACTGGACGACTAATTCATTGGACTGTTACACATTGGGCTTGAATTTGGCTCAATTTTATTGTATTTTTGTGTATTTCCTTGTGTATTTAATTATTTATTTGGTATTGTCAATTTGTATTTTATTTTCTCTTTTTGTATTCATTTTCCATTATTGCTTCTCTTTTATTTTCCTATTTTTTTTGATATTTTTATGACATTTTTTGTTATTTTCTTTAATTTTCCGGTATTTTTTGTGTTTTTGTTAATTTTCTTTAATTTCCCTATTTTTGTGACATTTTCTAATTAACCCTTTTTGTAGTTTTTTAATTTAAAATTGTTTCAATCACAATCACACAATTTATTTCAATTAAACACATAATTGCACATCAAAAATCTTATTTATTTTTAATATTGGAATTTATTTGCTTAGGGCAAAACTCACGTGCTCACAGCTGCCCCTATTTGCTCGGGAACACAAAGAGTTTCAGTGCAAAGACAAGTGAGTAGTAATGAGAGATTTTCGCCCACTAGCATATTCCGTAAGAAGCATTTTGAAAACCTTTTGACCTCACCATGCTTCAGAGGTTGCCTACGTATCTAGGCTAAACAGGAATCAGGTCAGTGTAGTTCGGGAAGGTCCGGTAGTTTGAAACTACCAAGACTTTGCTACTGCTGCTATTGTTGCTATAATTACTCACTAGCTCCTTGTTACACCGATAATAGGTGAATTTGACTATAATTATACCCTAAATAATCACACTTTATTATAAGAACAATGTTGTTAAGAGGACAAAATGCTTTGATTAGTGTTTGATTGTGTTTTACAGGTACATGTGATGCATTGGATGCTTTAAAAAGCCATTTTGAAGTCATAAGTTGATGAAAAGGCAAAGAAAAGAGCTAAAGTGAAGAGGGCTGGACGAAGCAGTAAAGAAACAGAAGCACTGTTCATCCGCGGTCCACTCGCGGTCGCGGATGAACCGCGAAAAACGAAGCCCTCTGAATCTTGACTGTTCGCGGTCCGCTCGCGGCCGCGAACGAACCGCGGAGGTCCCAGCGGCAGTTATCCTAATTGGACTCTAATTTGTTTTCTTAGCCCTAAAACCTCTATATAAACCCCTAGTTTGCCCCATAGAGGCATGTACTTTATTTCTTCAATACTTTTGCAAGGTTTAGTAGGAGAGATTCCTCTCAAAACTCTTTCTTTATTTTTATATCAAGCAATTCTTTATGATTTCAATTATTATTCTTTTTGTTTCTTCAAGCATGAGTAGCTAAATTCTTTTCTAAGGTTTTGATGGAACTTATTGATAGATGAACTTATCGTTCATGTGATTACAAATTGTGACTTAGATTTCTATTTGTTCAACTCCATTCTTATTGTAGTTAATTGGTAGAGCTCCCAATTAGCGGTGCCTATTTAGTGTGCATAACTTGGAAAAGAGTGCATATTTAGGTTTATTGTTGAACAACACCACACCTAGGTTATTAGAGGAATCTATAATTTTAGGCGTAAAGACGGGATTAGGAATAACGAAGTCTTGGGTGCAATCTAAAGTGAACTATTCAAATTAAAGCTAGCTAGGGTAGCTCGGGAGAGTGCACTAGTAAATTATTGTAATTGCTCGGGAGAGGGTTACGATACACATAGCGTTCATGATTGATAGAATATATTAACAATTTGTATGAGCATAACGATAAGGGATTCCGTCAATAAGGGAAATCAATACCTTAGTCTTTCTCTATATTATTTTATTCAATATTCAATTCTTTCGTTTAAAGCATTCTTTAATTCTTGCAAAGTAGTTGTTCGAAAACACACAAATATATATTCAAAGTTTGGGAACTTGATTCGTAAGTACTTTTGGGGTTGTGAAAGTTGCAATTGGTAGGTTAATTCTCTGTGGGATCGATCTTGGACTTATTAAACCAAGTTATATTGACTACGACCGTTGCTTGGACGTGAATCAATTTTGGCGCCGTTGTCGGGGAATTAACGGAATTGTCAATTGCCATTGACAGAACTTCAAGATTCTTGTGTATTCAGGTTCTTTCTACACTCTACATTGAATATTTTGACGTTTGTTGATTTGGGTATTCGGGTGCATGCCTAGAAAATCTGCAAGGACTGGAGAACTAATTGAAGGACTCTCAGACCCCGAGCAAACCTTCCGGGCACGAAACAAAGCCATCAAACAAATTCAACAATCTCAACAACCAATCAAACTAGACTTCGACATGGGTGACATGAACGCTCAAAACCAGCAAGTAGGGCTAAACATGCAAGAGGCACAGGAGGCACAAGAAGGTGCATTGTTCGACTGGGCACAACCCACAGCGGATAATTTGGCAACTGCCATCGTTGTGCCAGCAATTCAAGCTGAGTCTTTCCAGATTACCAACAACATGCTTCACTTGTTGCAAAACAAGGGATTATTCTCTGGGTCTCAGGTTTGAAGATCCACAGCAGCACCTCAAAAACTTTCTATCAATATGCAAAACACAAAGGCAACCGAATGTAACTCCGAAAGCCATCAGATTACTACTTTTTCCATTCTCAGTTACAGGAGCAGCACAGATATGGCTAAACTCACTCCCAATAAACTCCATTGCAACTTGGGATGAGTTAGTCAAACAATTCCACAACAAGTTTCATCCACCCAATAAAACAACTCAACAAATTGATGAGATTGTGAGCTTCAAACAGAAACCATTGGAAACATTACATGAAACTTGGGGGAGATTCAAAGGCATGCTTGTTATGTGTCCTCACCATGGAATCCCTGAACAGATGTTGGGTCAAAGGTTCTACATGGGACTTTCAGGACAGTATGAAGAACATTGTAGATGCTTCAGCAGGTGGGGCCTTTCTGAGCAAGACTTGGAGAGAAGGCCAAAATTTGCTAGACAAGATGGCTCAAAATTCCGGGTGGACGTCCAGGAATGCTCCTATCACACCAGTAGTACACTCTGTACCTCTGCATCCATCCAACACTCTAGAGGAGAACATGGCAACTTTATTGACACGGATGAGCATCCTAACAAAGAAGGTGGAAGAATCAGGGGTTAAGCAGCAAGTTCACATTGTAGATACTACCAATGGTGGTTTATGCACATCTTGCATTAGCCAACCCATAGGTAATCCATGGGCTGCAGACCAAGAACATCATCATCAGCATGAAGATATGAACTATGTGGCTAACTATGGAGGACAGCGACAAGGTAATCAAAACTGGGGCCAACAGGCTCCAATGCAATACGGACCTCCCCATCCACAATTCAATGCAGCAGGTATGAGGCCACCACACAACATGGCTCCATATCCTAGACCTCAGAATTTTGGCAATTAGCAGCAGCGATATCATCCACCTCCACCACCACATGAGGGCAGGCATGACGATGGGTTTGCAAGGTTGGAAGCTATGATGCAGCAGGTAATTGGGTCAAAAGCCAAAACCAATGAGAGAATAGATGCACATGACGCAGCAATCAAAAATATGGAAGTGCAGATGGGGCAGATTGCTATGTCCCTAAACAATCGGCCTCAAGGGAAATTACCTGCAGATACTCAAACGAACCCAAAGGACCAAATCCCAAAGCAAATAATGGCAGTGACTCTGAGAAGCGGTAGAGATCTTGATGCTGAGAATGAAAGTGAAAATATTGACAGACAGGCTGAGACACCTGCGCCATTGCACATTGAACTGGATGAATCCACAGGATTGACAAAAGCCACGGTCCAGCCAATTGCTGATAATAAAGAAGCACAACAGGGAGCGGAAAAAGTAGCCGAACAGGTAGAGCAGCAGGTTGAAGAAAAAGTGATAGAAAAAGAAAAATCCCAAGTCACTGGGAAGAAGAGGCCTCCACCACCATTCCCCCAAAGGTTGGCCAAACACCAAAAAGAGGAACAATACAAAAAGTTCTTCGAGATGCTCAAGCAAATACAGGTAAACATTCCATTAATTGAAGCTTTAAAAGAAATGTCTGGTTATGCTAAGATGATGAAGGATTTGATGTCGCGGAAATTTGATTTCCAAGACTTGGCCACAGTTACACTCACCCAGACTTGTAGTGCAGTAGTCTCCAGACCCATTGCTGAGAAGCTATCTGATCCAGGCAGCTTCACCATCCCATGCACTATAGGGAATTATGCCTTCACTAAGGCTTTATGTGATTTGGGGGCAAGCATTAATCTCATGCCCTTAGTTATCTATAAGAGGTTAGGTATTGGAAGGGCCAGACCCACCTCTATGCTTTTACACCGTGGTAAAATGAAAAATAAAGAAGCTATTCTAAGCTATGATCCTATGAATTACAATAATTCCTATCTATTTCTTGTCTTCTTGTTCTTCCTTGCTTTTCCACATCTTATGCCGCTCTTTTATTTGCATCCTTCTTTCTATGTATTTTTTATTATTTTCTTGTTTATGACATACTGTTTCCTTTCCTTTGGTGTGACTTCCAATTGTATTTCTTGCCTCTAGGTTGATACCTGTTAAAAACAAACACAAAAACAACGAAAACTTTTTCCTCTGCCCCAGTGTGGGCTTTTCATGCGTCATGGTGTTACTCATGTTAGATAAAATAATTAAAAATGCTGAAATATATTCCCTTGTTATACAGGTGGGCGCCTGAACAGAAATTAAAAATGTAGAAATATATTCCCTTGTTATACAGGTGGGCGCCTCAACAGAAATTAAAAATGTTGAAATGTATTCCCTTGTTATACAGGTGGGCGCCTGAACAAAAATTAATAATCCAGAAATGTATTCCCTTGTTATCTAGGTGGGCGCTTGAACAGAAATTAAAATGCAGAAAATATTAACTTGTTATCCAGGTGGGCGCCTGTACAGAAATTAAAATGCAGAAAATATTCCCTTGTTATCCAGGTGGGCTCCTGATGCATGAAAAATTTAAAATGCAGAAAATATTCCCTTGTTATCCAGGTGGGCGCCTGATGCATGAAAATGAAAATGCAGAAAATATTCCCTTGTTCTCCAGGTGGGAGCCCGATGCATGAAAATGAAAAATGCAGAAAATATTCCCTTGTTATCCAGGTGGGCGCCTCTGATGCATGAAAATGAAAATGCAAAAAATATTCCCTTGTTATTCAGGTGGGCGCCTGATGCATGAAAATGAAAAATACAGAAAATATTCCCTTGTTATCCAGGTGGGCGCCTGAACAGAAATTAAAAATGCAAAAATGTATTACCTTGTTATCTAGGTGGGCGCCTGAACAGAAATTAAAATGCAGAGAATATTCCCTTGTTATCCAGGTGGGCGCCTGAATAGAAACTAAAATGCAGAAAATATTCCCTTATTATCCAGGTGGGCGCCTGATGCATGAAAATGAAAATGTAGAAAATATTCTCTTGTTATCCAGATGGGCGCCTGATGCATGAAAATGAAAATGCAGAAAATATTCCCTCGTTATCCAGGTGGGCGCCTGATGCATGAAAATGAAAATGCAGAAAATATTCCCTTGTTATTTAGGTGGGCGCCTGATGCATGAAAATGAAAATGCAGAAAATATTCCCTTGTTATCCAGGTGGGCACCTGATGCATAAAAAATGAAAATGCAAAAAATATTCCCTCAGTTTGATAACCAGGACGTAAGTTTTGATCAGATAATACATTCCTTGCTGTTTTTGGGTAGGTTTTTTGATGACTAAATGAGTCCTCCTCTGCGGATTCCTCCTTTTATTGATGTATTTCTTTTTGTGTTTTTCTTCTTCCACATTGGTCACATTCACTTTAAAGTGATTAGTGAGAATTTGGATCTTTTTTTCCTGTCTAAATCAGTGAACAATCTTATTAGTTATAAAATGATGGCAATTGGCATTTTGTTGACTTTGCTCCCATTGCCTATCACTTCTTACTTTATTCTGCTCCGCGCCCTTTGCCAGATTTTCTTCATCTTTCCTTTGTAATCCTTTTTTTGCTTTCTCTTTTTGTCTCTTTTCTCTTCATTTTTCTTTGGCTTTGATTGCCACCCTTCTTTTTTATTATTTTCTTTTCGACCCAGTGTTATTACGCCTCTTATCATGAGAAGCTGGTAGTTAGCTTTCAATGGGCAACTAGTTTTTTGATCAATGAAATGCAGAAAAATATGAATTAAAAGGAGTAAGGGTATTTTGGAGTAAGGACGGAACTTATCTGGGTATGATGACCGATTCCTTTGACCATGCCATGTATTTAAATTCCGTCCCAGTCTGTCCAATCGAATTGTCATTATCTTAACTCCTTCTTTTCTATCAACCCATACCAATCTTATTTTTGCTATTTTTTCTTCTTTCAACAGAATATTCCTTACTTTCGCCTTATGGTGCCGGTTAAGGTTTTCACCAATAAGACTCTCTCATTTATTCTCTCATTTCACAATCGCCTTATGGTGCCGGTTAAGGTTTTCACCGATAAGACTCTCTCATTTTTATTCTTTCAATCTCACAATCGCCTTACGGTGCCGGTTAAGGTTTTCACCAATAAGACTCTCTCATTTTTATTCTCTCAATCTCACAATCGCCTTACGGTGCCAATTTAAGGTTTTCACCAATAAGACTCTCTCATTTTTTATTTTTATTTTTATTCTTTTGATTTCTAAACCACCGGATACCGTCCATGCCATGTTTTCTCCTTATTCTCATTGTATCGTCATTTTCTTGAAATTGATTAGAAGGTCTTTCTTTGGACCATAATGTGGCTTTTGGATGGGTTAAGAAAGAAAGGTATAAAGGCTCAAAAATTTAACGAGGGTTCAAAAATATTTACAACTCTCGGAATCATAAACATAACTTCTGCCCGAGTTTCAATATTTGGGGAATCTTGGATTTTATTTTTATCATGACTGAACCTCAGTGAGGCTGCCTACGTACCCTTTCGGGATGAAGTCAAAACGTAATTCGGATCATAAGATCGTTTCATTGTTTCAGTTTTGACTTCTCCCGATTTTCTTCTTTTCTTTGCATTATTTTTCTTTTGTTTGCACTTTTCTCTTTTTTTTTCTTTTTTTTATCATAGTTTTTTCATTTTTCTTTTTCTTGCATCATGAGTGATTCCGAGAGAGTGATATGAAAAAATAAAACAAATAAGGCTCAATGGAGATATCAATGGATAAAGTGTTTGGATAGAGAATAAAATGTCTTCATCATTTTAATTCCAAAATTATGACAACTACAATTATACAAATGAAAACGTAACCATACATAATATCTCTTGACTGCGTCTGACTTGATAGCAGTCTCTACACATTTTCCTTCAACATCTGTCAGATATAGAGCTCCGTGTGACAATACCCGTGATACCATGAACGGTCCTTGCCAATACGGTGCAAATTTACCTTTCGCTTCAGCCCAATGAGGCAAAATACGTCTCAGCACCAACTGTCCCACTTCAAATTTCCGTGGACGTACTTTCTTATGATATGCTCTGGCCATCCTCTTTTGATATAATTTTCCATGGTAAACTGCCGCCAACCTCTTCTCATCAATTAAATTTAATTGTTCTAACCGGGCTTTTACCCATTCATCATAATCGATTTCAGCCTCAGCTATGATCCGAAGAGAAGGTATCTCAATTTCTGCGGGTATAACTGCCTCTCTTCCATATACCAATGAGTAAAGTGTGGCACCAATTGAAGTATGTGCAGTTGTACGATAACCCATGAGAGAAAACGGTAGATTTTCATGCCATTGCATTGGCTCATTGTGACGACCCAAAGGGTCATCACCTGTTTTCCTCACTTGTTCCGCACTTCCGAGGACTTGAAAACCTCATTCTATGTTGACTCGATTTACGTGCATGATTCGGGCATGTAGCCGAAAAGTTTTTGTGATAGAATATGTGAATTATATGAGAAAATTGAAGAAAAATGATATTAATATTGATATAGTTGACTTCGGTCAACATTTTTGGTAAACGTACCCGGACCTGAGATCGGACGGTCCCAGAAGGTCCGTCGGAAAATATGGGACTCGGACATTCGTCCGGAGTCGAATTCTGAGGCCTAGAGCCTAAGTTATGGATTTTTCTGTTAAATTGTTTTTGCAGTAATTATTAAAGGAAAAGGACTTAAATGACCTTGGTATCGGGCTCGTATTTTTGTTTCGACGCTCGGCACAAGTCTTAAATATTATATATGTGCTTTCTGCAAAGTTTGGTGACATTTGGATGTCATTTGATGTGTTTTGAACCTTGAGTTCCAAATTTGAAAGTTATGAAACTAAAAAGGATGATAATCATGAACTTAAGGCTTGATTTGATGAAATCAATGTTATATTGGCGAGGTGATCGCACGAGCAAATTTGTAATATGTTTTTGATGTTGTGTACATGTTTGGTTTGGAGCCCGGGGGGCTCGGGTAAAGATTGGATAGGCCGTTGGTTCAAATTCTGAGATTTTACACATCTGGTTTTTCACCCTGCTGGTGTCTTCGCAAATGCGAAGAAATCCTCGCAATTGCGAAGGGGGCAGACCAAGGCTGTGTTCGCAAATGCGAAGTCTTGATCGCAATTGCGAAGGAGGTCCAGGTACGCGTGGGTTCGCAAATGCGAACTTAACCTCGCAAATGCGAGGCCTTCAATAATCTGCCTGGGTTCGCAAATGCGAACACTTTGTCGCAAATGCGAAGACCCAGTGCGCTAGCCCAGTTCGCAAATGTGAATCCTATCACGCAATTGCGAGAGCCTCAGACCCCAGACCGGTAGTGTTCGCAATTGCGAACAAATGTTCGCAATTGCGATACCCGCAGCTGTGCAATTTTATACTTAAACAAAATTTTGAGTTCTTTCTTCATTCTTTCAAAAACCCACACACCACACACGAACCCTCAAGAGAAAATTCACTCCAAAGCAATTGTAAGTCACTTTTTACTCAATTCTTTCAATTCCTAACAACATTAATCATGTTTTTCAACAGAAATCAAAGGTTTTCATGGTAGAAATTCTTGTTTTTGGGTGGAACATAGGGTTTTCATGAATTGGGTAATTGGACCTCGAATTGAGGTCCGATTTTGAAACAAATCATATATTTGAACTCGTGGGGGAATGGGTAACCGGATTTTGGTCCGAACCCCAAGTTCCGACCACGTGGGGCCAGGGGCATTTGGGAAATTTTGGGGTAAACTTTAAGAAAACCCTTTTTAAGCATTCAAACTAAGTTATTTAGTATTTATTAATGTAACGAAATCAATTTTGATTAGATTCGAGCTAGTTGAAAGCGGAAATTCGGGGAAAGCTATAGTTGAAGGATAATTTGGACTTTAAGGCTAGATGTAAGTGTTTGTTCTATTCTAGCTTGAGGGAATATGATTGTGTGCTATGTGCTATGTGATCGACTGCAGTGTATGGGCTGTGGTGACGAGCATCCATACACTGGCGTCTAGCATGACCATGAGTCGTTGTTGATACTTGTTGTGAGATGTTTTAAAGATAAATTGTTGAACCCTTGCCGGGTTGTAGAATTGTATATTGTTTTCCCTTGACGGGACTTATTGTAAAGTAAAATATTGTTTCCCTTGCCTGGACTTGTTGTAAAGAGGATTATTGTTTTCCCTTGTCGGGACCTTGTTGTGATGATTGTTATGTCCCTTTCCGGGACGGTTCATGATTAGTGTTTTCATTCTCTGCCCTTAACTGTGATTTTTATTTGGGTGAGGAAGAGTGATAGTGAACGAAGAGTGATGCCGCGCCTTGTTTTACTGTTATGCACGAAGGTTAATGCCGTGCCTTATTATTGATTATGCACGAAGGTTAATGCCGTGTCTTGTTATTGATTATGCATGAAGGATCATGTCGTGCCTTGTGATATTGATTATGCACGAAGGGTAATGTCGTGCCTTGTTGTTGAACCATACACGGAGGATCATGCCGTGCCATGGATGTGAGAATGAGAGTAAAAGTACGAAGGGTGATGCCGTGCAACTATTTGCTATTCCTTGTTTGATATTAACTATTTCCATTATACTCTATTTTCCGTTGTTGAATTAATAATTGTTGTTAACTGTTGAGCTTCTCTCTTGTGATACTTCTTGTTGAGTTTGTTACTTGATTATTTCTCGTTATCTTGTGGTATACATATATTTATAGAAGTGCACAGGTTTATGTGGGTGTCTGGTCCTAGGCTTGTCACTACTTCGCCGGGATAGGCTAGGCACTTACCAGCACATGGGGTCGGATTGTGCTGATACTACACTTCTGTGCGTTTTTGCACAGGTCCAAGATTTGATCAGGAACAGCAACAGTAGAGTCTTGCGTGGGAATTGAGCATTTCGAGATCGAGGTAGCTTGCAGGCGTCCGCAAGCCCGACGTCTCTTCCACTTATTTATATTATTTGCTGTAGTCTCATTGTTCTGAGACAAACAGATTTATGTTATTTTCCTTCATACCTTTATGTGTAGTATTCAGTAGTAGTTCGTGAGTTGGTGACTCCACGTCTTGGGTAGAGGATTTCAGCAATGTTTTACCTTGGTACTGCTTATTTCTATTTTGATAAGTCTTCCGCATTTGTTTAATTAATGTTATGGTTCTTGTTGGTAAAATTGAGTATGAAATATTGGTAAAAACAAGATAATGTTGAAAATAGTGGCTTGCCTAGCTACCACGAGTAGGCGCCATCACGATCCCGATGTTGGGGGAAAATTCGGGTCGTGACAGGTTGGTATTAGAGCTCTAGGTTACATAGGTCTCACCACTCACGAACAATCTTAGTAGAGTTTGAGAGGTAGGTATGGAGAAGTCTGTACTTGTCCTCCAAGGTCTATTGAGTTAGGAAAGAGTTTCTCATTTGTTCCTTATTGTCGTGCGATTTGTTCCTCAAATACTGATTGAATTTCTCTCTGTCCTTTCGCAGATGGTGAGGACACGTGCTTCTTCGTCCGCTGACCAGCAGCCCGAGCCCCAGGCAGCTCCCGTGAGGGGCAGGGGCCGAGGCCGTATCGGAGGCCGTGGTAGGGGCAGAGTTCAGCCCCCGGCAGCTATTCCAGAGGTGGAGCCTCATATTGAGACTGGCGAGGAGGTTCCAGTCCCAGCAGCTCCAGTGGGCCCAGCTCAGGTCCCAGGAGAGGCTTTATTTACCCCCGATCTTCGGGAGGCTTTGGTCAGGATAGCGGGATTTATGGACAGCGTTGCCAGAGCAGGGCTTATTACCAGCTGCACCAGCCGCTTCTCAGGTTGGAGGAGGGGCCCAGACTCCTTTTGCTCGTACTTCGGAGCTAGTAGCTCCTCAGCCTCAGGCACCAGTGGTTCAGCCAGCTGTGGCCACTCAGTCAGGTACCACAGCTCAGGCCGGAGATGGATCGGCCATGACTTCTGATTCTTTATGGAGACTTGATCGGTTATCCAAGCTATTTACTACTACTTTCAGCGGTGCCACATCAGGGGATCCTCAGGATTTCTTATTCAGTTGCCACGAGATTCTCAAGACTATGGGGATAGTGGAGTCCAATAGAGTTGATTTCTATACATTCAGGCTTTCAGGATCCGCCAAGACTTGGTGGAGAGATTATTGTTTGACTCGACCAGCAGGGTCCCCGGCTTTATCATGGGATCAGTTTTCACAGTTATTTCTGGAGAAGTTTCTACCTGTTACTCAGCGGGATGCACTTCGGAGGCAGTTTGAGCGCCTCCAGCAGGGCACTATGACTGTCACTCAGTATGAGACGAGGTTTTTTGACCTGGCACGTCATGCAATGGTGATACTCTCCACAGAGTGGGAGAGGGTCCACAGGTATATAGATGGGCTTAATTAGCCGATTAGACTACAGATGGCTGTGGGAGTGGGGAGTGATATATTATTTCAGGAGGCAGCTAATGAAGCACGTATAGTTGAGATGGCTCTTGCTCGGGGAGGTGGTTATCCTTCAGACAAGAGGCCTCGTCATTCCGACAGATTAAGTGGTTCTTCTACTGGAGGCAGGGAATCTTTTGATAGGGGCCAGTCTTCCAGGCCATTTCATTCCGCCCTTCAGGCTTCACAAGGTGGACCAGGTGATCGTGGGTTTCGTGAGTAGTGTTCATATCATTTTCCTATTAGTGCTCAGCCTCTTCAGAATGTTCGTGGAGGCCATTCAGGTCGTCAGGGCTAGCAGCCCCATCAGCCTAAAAGTTGCTACGGTTGTGGTGACCCAGGTCATCTTGTTAGGTTTTAACCTCAAGCGACGGGCAACACTTAGCAGCGGGGCCCTCGTCTCATGATTCAGGCCCCAACTGACCCTCAGCCTGCCCAGCCAGCCAGGGGTGGGGGTAAAGATCGTATAGGTGGAGGTCGAGACCGTAGAGGCGGAGACCGTCCAGCCAGAGGTAGAAGTCAGCCAGTAGATGATTGTCCCAGAGATGTAGCTTAGAGGGGAGGTGCTGATCCCCGATTTTATGCTTTGCCAGCCAGGCCAGAGGCAGAGGCATCAGATGTCGTGATTACAGGTACCATTCTTGTTTGTGACAGAGGTGCTTCAGTATTATTTGACCCTGGGTATACATATTCATATGTGTCTTCCTACTTTGCACCGTATTTGGCCGTGCCTAGATATGCTCTGGATATCCCAGTTTATGTGTCTACACCAGTGGGTGACTCCATTGTAGTCGGCCGGGTGCATCGTCCGTGTGTAGTTATTTTTGGGGGTCTTGAGACCCGTGTGGATTTGTTGCTACTAGACATGGTGGATTTCAATGTTATATTGGGGATGGACTGGTTGTCCCTATGCCATGCTATTTTAGATTGTCATGCAAAGACCGTGACTTTAGCCTTACAAGAATCACCCCTACTAGAGTGGAAAGGTACCTCAAGCCACTCCGTTCGCACTGTTATTTCCTATGTTAAGGTTTGACGCATGGTCGAGAAGGGGTGTCTAGCTTATCTAGCTTATGTTCGTGATTCCAGTGCAGAGGTTCCTTCTATTGATTCAGTTCCTATTGTACGGGAGTTTCCCGAGGTTTTCCCTTCAGACTTGCCGGGCATGCCACCCGACAGGGATATTGATTTCTATATTGATCTGGCACCGGGCACTTAGCCCATCTCTATTCCACCCTATCGTATGGCCCCGTCGGAGTTAAAGGAGTTAATGAATCAGTTGCAAGACCTTCTAGAAAAAGGCTTTATCAAGCCCATTGTTTCCCCCTGGGGAGCACCTGTGTTGTGCTCGATGCGGATGTGTATTGATTACCGGTAATTGAACAAAGTGATGATAAAGAACAAGTATCCACTATCGAGGATTGATGCTTTGTTTGACCAGCTCCAGAGAGCGAGGGTGTTCTCAAAGATAGACTTGAGGTCAGGCTACCATCAGCTGAAGATCAGCGCGGCTGACATTCTTAAGACAGCCTTTCGCACCAGATACGGGCATTATGAATTCTTGGTCATGTCCTTCGGGTTGACCAATGCCCCAGCAGCATTCATGGAGTTGATGAATCAGGGTATTCAGGCCTTACTTAGATCTGTTCGTGATAGTCTTTATAGATGACATCCTGGTATACTCCCGCAGCCAGGAAGAGCACGAGCAGCACCTCAGAGTGGTTCTTTAGACTCTGAAGGATAATCACCTATATGCCAAATTTTTGATATGTGAGTTCTGGTTGAGTTTGGTGGCATTTCTGGGTCATATTTTATCAATGGAAGGCATTCTGGTGGACCCAAAGAAGATTGAGGCAGTCTAGAATTGGCCTCGACCAGCTTCAGTGACTGAGATCTGGAGTTTTCTGGGGTTAGTAGGTTACTACGGTCAATTTGTAGAGGGGTTTTCTTCTATTGCAACCCCGATGACCAGGTTGACTCAGAAGGGTGCCCAGCTCAAGTGGTCAGATGAGTGTAAGGCGAGCTTTCAAAAGCTCAAGACAGCATTGACTACAGTACCATTGCTGATACTACCTACGGGTGCAGGGCCTTATACAGTGTACTTTGATGCGTCTCGTACAAGGCTTGGAGCGGTATTGATGCAGGATGGTAAGGTTATTGCTTATGATTCGAGGCAGTTAAAAATACATGAAAAGTATATCCAGTTCATGATCTTAAGTTGGCAGCAGTGGTTCATGCCTTATAGATCTGGAGGCATTATCTATATGGTGTGACATGTGAGGTGTACACTAATCACAAAAGCCTACAGTACTTGTTCAAGCAAAAGGACTTGAATTTACGACAGTGGAGATGGTTAGAGTTGCTGAAGGACTATGATGTCACCATCCTATATCACCCAAGTAAGGCCAATATGGTGGCCGATGCATTGAGTAGAAAGTCTGCCAGCATGGGTAGTCTCGCATTCATTCCGGTCTGTCAGAGACCATTTGCTCTAGATGTCCAGGCCTTAGCCAATCAGTTCGTGAGACTAGACATTTCTGAGCCTAGCAGGGTATTAGCCTACACGGTCGCTCGTTCATCTCTATTAGAGTATATCCGTGAAAGGCAGTTTGACGATCCTCATTTGCGTTTCTTGAGAGATACTATACAGCGGGGAGGTGCCACGAAGGTAACTCTAGATGATAACGGGGTATTGAGATTGCAGGGTCAAGTTTGTGTGCCCAATGTTGAGGGGATTCGAGAGTTGATCTTAGCGGAGGCCCACAGTTCGCGGTATTCTATTCACCCGGGCACCGCGAAGATGTATTAGGATTTACGGCAGCACTATTGGTGGCGCAGGATGAAGAAAGATATCGTTGCGTATGTCGCTCGGTGTCTAAATTGTCAGCAGGTGAAACATGGGAGAGGATCACTATGGACTTCATTACTGGACTTCCTTTGACTCGAAGGAAATTTGATGCCATATGGGTTATTGTTGATAGGCTGACCAAGTCAGCACACTTCATTCCAGTATCTGTCTCTTACTCATCGGAGAGGTTAGCAACGATTTACATCAGGGAGATTGTTCGTCTTCATGGGGTGCCGGTGTCTATTATCTCAGATCGGGGTTCGCAGTTTACCTCGCATTTCTGGAGAGCGGTCCAGCAAGAGTTAGGAACCCAGGTTCAGTTGAGTACAGCTTTTCATTCTCAGACGGACGACCAGTCCGAGAGGACTATTCAGATTCTAGAGGACATGCTTTGAGCCTGTGTCATTGATTTTGGAGGCTCGTGGGACCAGTTTCTACCATTAGCGGAGTTTACCTACAACAACAGCTACCAGTCTAGCCTCCATATGGCCCCGTATGAGGCGTTGTATGGTAGGCGATGTTGGTCTCCGGTCGGATGGTTTGAGCTAGGAGAGGCTCGGTTGTTGGGTACAGACTTAGTTTAGGAGGCCTCAGACAAGGTCAAGACTATCCAGGAGAGATTGCGTTCAGCTCAGTCCAGACAAAAGACTTATGCGGATCGTAAGGTTCGATATGTAGATTTCATGGTTGGTGAGCGGGTATTGCTCCGAGTGTTGCCTATGAAGGGCGTGATGAGGTTCAGGAAGAAAGGCAAGCTCAGCCCTAGGAATATTGGCCCATTTGAGATTCTAGACCAAGTGGGAAGGGTGGCTTACTTACTAGCTCTGCCGCCTAGCTTATCAGCCGTGCATCCAGGTTTTCACGTATCTATACTTCGGAGATACCACGGCGAGCCCACACATGTGTTAGACTACAACACTGTCCAATTGGACAATGATTTATCCTACGAGGAGGAGCCGGTTGCCATTCTAGACCGGCAGGTTCCACAGTTCAGGTCGAAGAGTTATCCTTCTGTGCGTGTTCAGTGGAGAGGTCAGCCTCCTGAGGCATCGACCTAGGAGTCCGAGTCTGATAGGCGGAGCCGCAACCCACATTTGTTCCCCGAGTCAGGTACTTCTTTCTCTTGTCCGTTCAAGGACGAACGGTTGTTTTAGAGGTGGAGGATGTGACGACCCAAAGGGTCATCACCTGTTTTCCTCACTTGTTCTGCACTTCCGAGGCCTTGAAAACCTCATTCTATGTTGCCTCGATTTACGTGCATGATCCGGGCATGTAGCCGAAAAGTTTTTGTGATAGAATATGTGAATTCTATGAGAAAATTGAAGAAAAATGATATTAATATTGATATAGTTGACTTCGGTCAACATTTTTGGTAAACGGACCGGGACCCGAGATCGGACGGTCCCGAAAGGTCCGTAGGAAAATATGGGACTCGGACATGCGTCCGGAGTCGAATTCTGAGGCCTAGAGCCTAAGTTATGGATTTTTCTGTTAAATTGTTTTTGTTGTAATTATTAAAGGAAAAGGACTTAAATGACCTTAGTATCGGGCTCGTATTTTGGTTCCGACGCCCGACACAAGTCTTAAATATTATATATGTGCTTTCTGCAAAGTTTGGTGACATTTGGATGTCGTTTGATGTGTTTTGAACCTTGAGTTCCATATTTGAAAGTCATGAAACTAAAAAGGATGATAATCATGAACTTGAGGCTTGATTTGATGAAATCGATGTTATATTGGCGAGGTGATCGCACGAGCAAGTTTATAATATGTTTTTGACGTTGTGTACATGTTTGGATTGGAGCCAGGGGGGCTCGGGTAAAGATTGGATAGGCCGTTGGTTCAAATTCTAAAATTTTACACAGCTGGTATTTCACCCAGCTGGTGTCTTCGCAAATGCAAAGAAATCCTCGCAATTGTGAATGGGGCAGACCAAGGCTGTGTTCGCAAATGCGAAGCCTTGATCGCAATTGCGAAGGAGGTCCAGGTACGCGTGGGTTCGCAAATGCGAACTTAACCTCGCAAATGCGAGGCCTTCAATAATCTGCCTGGGTTCGCAAATGCGAACACTTTGTCGCAAATGCAAAGACCCAGTGTGCCAGCCCAGTTCACAAATGCGAACCCTGTCTCACAATTGCGAGAGCCTTAGACCCCAGACCCGTAGTGTTCGCAATTGCGAACAAATGTTCGCAATTGCGATACCCACAGCTGTGCAATTTTATACTTAAATGAAATTTTCAGTTCTTTCTTCATTCTTTCAAAAACCCACACACCACACACGAACCCTCAAGAGCAAATTCACCCCAAAGCAATTGTAAGTCACTTTTTACTTAATTCTTTCAATTCCTAACAACATTAAACATGTTTTCAATAGAAATCAAAGGTTTTGATGGTAGAAATTCTTGTTTTTGGGTAGAACATAGGGTTTTCATGAATTGGGTAATTGGACCTCGAATTGAGGTCCGATTTTAAAACAAATCATATATTTGAACTCGTGAGGGAATGGATAACCGGATTTTTGTCCGAACCCCGAGTTCTGACCACGTGGGACCAGGGGCGTTTTGGGATATTTTGGGGTAAATTTAAGAAAACCATTTTTAAGCATTCAAACTAAGGTATTTAGTATTTATTAATGTAATGGAATTAATTGTGATTAGATTCGAGCTAGTTGAAAGCGGAAATTCGGGGAAAGCTATAGTTGAAGGATAATTTGGACTTCAAGGCTAGAGGTAAATGTTTGTTCTATCCTAGCTTGAGGGAATATGATTATGTGCTATGTGCTATGTGATCGAGTGCGGTGTATGGGATGTGGTGACGATCATCCATACAGTGGCGTCTAGCATGACTGTGAGTCGTTATTGATACTTGTTGTGAGATGTTTTAAAGACAAAATTTTGAACCCTTGCTGGGTTGTGGAATTGTATATTGTTTTCCCTTGCCGGGACTTATTGTAAAGTGAAATATTGTTTCCCTTGCCGGGACTTGTTGTGAAGAGGATTATCTTTTTCCTTTGCCGGGACCTTGTTGTGATGATTTTTGTGTCCCTTGCCGGGATGGTTCATGATTATTGTTTTCATTCTCTGCCTTTAACTGTGATTTTTATTTGGGTGAGGAAGAGTGATAATACACGAAGGGTGATGTCGTGCCTTATTTTTACTGTTATGCACAAAGGTTAATGCCGTGCCTTATTATTGATTATGCACGAAGGTTAATGCCGTGCCTTGTTATTGATTATGCACGAAGGATCATGCTATGCCTTGTGATATTGATTATGCACGAAGGGTAATGTCGTGCCTTGTTATTGAACCATGCACGAAGGATCTTGCCGTGTCATGGATGTGAGGATGAGAGTAAAAGCACGAAGGGTGATGCCGTTCACTTTATTTGCTTATTTGGTGAGGATGAGAGTAAAAGCACGGCGGGTGATGCCGTGCAAGTATTTTCTATTCCTTGTTTGATATTAACTGTTTCCATTATACTCTGTTTTCCATTGTTAAATTAATAATTGTTGTTAACTATTGAGCTTCCCTCTTATGATACTTCTTGTTGAGTTTTTTACTTGATTATTTCTCGTTATCTTGTGGTATACATATATTTATAGAATTGCACAGGTTTATGTGGGTGTCTGCTCCTAGGCTTGTCACTACTTGGCCGGGATAGGCCAGGCACTTACCAGCACATGGGGTCGGATTGTTCTGATACTGCTTTTGCACATGTCCAGGTTTTGATCAAGAGCAGCAGCAATAGAGTCTTGCGTGGGAGTTGAGCATTTCGAGACCGAGGTAGCTTGCAGGCGTCCGCAGTCTCTTCCACTTATTTATATTATTTGTTGTATTCTCATTGTTTCGAGACAAACAGATTTATGTTATTTTCCTTCATACCTTTATGTGTAGTATTCAGTAGTAGTTCGTGAGTTGGTGAATCCACGTCTTGGGTAGAGGATTTCAGTTGTGTTTTACCTTGGTGCTGCGTATTTCTATTTTGATAAGTCTTCCACATTTATTTAATTAATGCTATGGTTCTTGTTGATAAAATTGAGTATGAAATATTGGTAAAAATGGGATAATGTTGAAAATAGTGGCTTGCCTAGTTACCACGAGTAGGCGCCATCACGATCCCGATGTTGGGGGAAAATTCGGGTCGTGACACTCTTCCACCATTTTTCTGAGAATCTTCTTAATATTCTTATTTGCAGCCTCTACTACTCCATTTGCTTTTGGAATGTAAGGTGTAGAGTTACGATGCAGGATTTTGAACTTTTGACATGCTTCTGCCATGAGGTGACTATTCAGATTTGCACCATTTTCTGTGCTAATCACTTTAGGAATTCCAAAGCGACAAATGATATTTGTATGCACAAAATCCACTACCGCCTTCTTTGTCACTGCCTTAAATGTCTTCGCCTCCACCCATTTGGTGAAATAATCAATTGCTACCAAGATAAATCTGTGCCCATTAGATGCTGTGGGCTCTATTGGTCCATTGACGTTCATGCCCCAGTCAACGAATGGCTATAGTGCAGACATTGTATGCAACTCATAGGGTGGAGAGTGAATCAAAGCTCCGAGTATTTGACATTGATGGCATTTCCTCACATACCTAATACAATCACGCTCCATAGTGAGCCAATAATATCCTGCTCTCAGTATTTTTTTGGCTAAAATGTATCCGCTCATATGAGGTCCGCAAGCTCCCGCATGTACCTCAACCATAATTATGTCAGCTTGCTGCGCATCTATGCATCTCAATAGCCCCAGATCTGGTGTTCTTTTGAATACAACTCCTCAACTGAGGAAAAATCCATTTGCTAATCGCCTTATAACCCTTTTTTGATCTCCAGTGGCTTGTTCTGGGTGCCCTCCTATCTTCAAATTATTCTTTGATGTCATGATACCAAGGTTCACCATCAAGCTCCTCTTCCACGGCAAAACAATAAGTATTATGATCGAGAACTTGTATCTGTAGTGGATCTACATAAGCTTTATTTGGATGGTGCAACATGGAGGATAATGTGGCTAAAGCATCTGCTACTTCATTATGCATTCTTGGGATGTGTTTGAACTCTATAGATTGAAATCTTTGGGATAGTTCATGCAGACATTGTCGATAAGGTATCAACTTTAAATCTCCTATCTCCCATTCTCCCTAAATCTGATGTACCAAGAGATCCGAGTAACCCATGACCAAAATCTCTTGAACACCCATATCTATCGCCACCCTCAATCCTAGTATGCATGCTTCATATTCGGCCATGTTGTTAGTGCAGAAAAATTGAAGCTGTGCGGTAACAGGATAATGCTGACCCGTTTCTAAAATAAGCACTGCTCCAATTCCAACTCCCTTACTGTTGACGGCTCTATTGAAGTACATTCTTCAGCCTGGCTTATCATTTTGCTCTACCTCTTCAACATTCATTGCCTCATCATCAAGAAAATATGTTTTTAACGGCTCATACTCATCTTCCACTGGGTTTTCTGTTAAATAATCTGCAACTGCTTGCGCTTTCATTGTCGTACGTGTTAAATAGATGATGTCAAATTCTATGAGCAGAATTTGCTATTTAGCAAGTCCTCCAGTAGGCATAGGCTTCTGAAATATATACTTCAATGGATCCAACCGTGATATCAAACATGTCGTATAAGCTGACAAGTAATGCTTTAGTTTTTGGGCAACCCACGTTACAACACAACATGTTCTCTCCAATAGAGTGTATTTTACCTCGTAAGATGTGAACTTTTGATTGAGGTAATATATCGCGTGCTCAACCAAAAGAATTATCTAGCACTGTCAAATACAAGATTAGAGGTCTTCCCGGTTTTGGAGGGACTAATACTGGAGGATTGGCCAAATATTCCATAAACTTGTCAAAGGCTTCTTGGCATTCATCAGTCCAGTTTACCGCAGCATCCTTCTTCAACAATTTAAAAATGGACTCACACGTTGACATCAACTGAGCAATAAATCTGCTGAAATAACTCAACTTTCCCAATAAACTCATCACTTCTTTCTTATTCTTCGGAGGAGGCAAATTCTAGATTGCTTTTATCTTTGATGGATCCAATTCAATACCACGTCGGCTTACTATAAACCCCAATAACTTTCCCGATGGCACCCCGAAAGCACACTTTGCTGGATTGAGCTTGAGATTATATCTTCGGAGCCTCTGGAAAAACTTTCTCAAATCTTTGACATCGTCACATTGCTTTTTGGACTTAATGATGATATTGTCCAAATATACTTCGATCTATCGGTGCATCATGTCATGAAGAATAGTGGTCATTGCCCTCATATATGTAGCTCCGACATTCTTTAACCCAAACGGCATCACCCTATAATAATATTTTCCCCAAGGCGTGATAAAGGTCGTCTTTTCTGCATCTTCTTCATCCATCAGGATATGATGATAATCCGTATAATAATCCACAAAATAGCCAATTTCATGCTTGGCACAATTGTCGATCAATATATGGATATTTTGCAATGGAAAATCATCCTTTGGACTAGCTTTATTAAGGTCCCTGTAATCAACGCACACCCTGGGTTTTCCATCCTTCTTAGGGACCGGCACAACATTAGCTAACCAGGTAGGATATTTGGTGACCCGTATGACCTTCGCCTCAAATTGCTTATTAACTTCTTCTTTTATTTTCACATTGATGTCCGTTTTAAACTTTCTTAGCTTTTGTTTTACTGGCCGACATTCTGGATAAATGGGTAATTTATGTACCACCGGATCAGTACTAAGTCCGGGCATGTCATCATAGGACCAAGCAAATATGTCCTTGTACTTATGTAATAACTTGATTAAATCTTCTCTAAGGGAAACCTCTAAATGCACACTGATCTTTGTTTCTCGGACATTTTCCTCACTTCCCAAGTTAATGCATTTTGTCTCATATTGTTTGGTTTGGGCTTTTCCTCATAATGATTCAAATCTTTACTGATTTCCTCTAGTATTTCCTCATCCTCATATTCTACTTCATGTTCACTTTCAATTTCTAGTATAACTATTCGATTATCAAGACTGGACCGGGAATTCTTTATGCATGACATATCATTGGAATCAGCAAATATTGAACTGTACAAAAGAAGAAAAATAAAATAAGGCAAAAATGGAAAAAGGAAAGAAATTGCATTTCATATATTTTTCAAAAAGGTAACAAGCATTGGATACATTTGTTTTTGACGGGATGTGGGATTACAAAACAAGACAAATTTTGGGGAAATGAAATATTTAAAGCTAACTACCACAACTCCCTCCTAATCGGTAGAGGAGTAGCTTCCCAGTTATTAAGTGCAATGTAGGGTCCCACGAACTGAACATCCATTTTACTTGTTCCTTCACCCATTTCCAGCATATTCACATCTTCAAATAGCCTCACGAACCTTGCCAGGAGTTTTGCATCCGGTTTTATTTCAGCGCGACTTGGCATAACCATCGCCAGATGTCTCCGTGTACTAGGCTTGGTAAAGGAATCAGATAGTTTTGGAAGAGGCTTTGGGAGGGACCAACTTTTCTTCTTCATTTTCTTGGCTCTTTGGATATCGGCAATGGTTGGCTCGAAACCTAAACCAAAAGTTTTGTTACTGCCCGGGAGGTGGATTGGATGTGTTATACCTTGCAGAGTTACCCCTAATCCTTTCCCTGGTGAGAACCCATTTCTTATCATTTCCTTAGCAACCATCACTGTTGTAGGAGCTATTGTGGGAATCGTCATGTTTTCCCCCTCAGATATTTTATTCACCACCACAGTGTCCATGTCTTGAAATACCCACGGGCCTTTATCTCCTTCAGTTTCTTCGAATGGTGTGATAGCATTGCAGACATCCTCTTCTCCATGCACTATGATCTCCTGTTCTTCCCATTCAAATTTTACTATCTGATGCAGATAGGATGGCACAGCTTTCGCCGCTTGGATCAACGGACGTCCCAATAAAAGATTGTAAGACACAACAACATCTAACACCTGGAACTCCATAGTGAAGTCCACCGGTCCAATAGTAATCTCCACTACAATATCCCTTACAGTATTCTTGCCACATCAATTAAAACCCCATACACATACACTGTTCCGATGGATTCTATCAGGATTGACCTTCAACTTTCCCAAGGTTGAGAGTGGGCAAATATTGGCACTTGAACCGTTGTCCACCAGTACATGGGTAACTACAGATTCTTCTCACTTGACTGTGAGATATAGTTCTTTCTTATGCTCTGTTCCTTCAAGCGGCAACTCATTATCTGAAAATGTTATCTTGTTTGTCTCAAAGATCATGTTCGTGATTTTCTCCAAATGGCATACTGAAATTTTCACAGGCACATGGGCTTAATTCAAAATTTTCATCAACGCCTTTCTATGCTCATCAGAATGAATTAGCAATGATAACAACGAAATCTGCGCGTGCATTTTTCTCAATTGCTTCACTATTGAATAGTCCTAAGCCTTCATCTTTTTCAAGAACTCTTCTGCTTCCTCTTCAGTAACTACCTTCTTCACCTGAGTCGGGTACTCCTTTACCACTTTTGTCTTTCTTAGTTCTTCCGGGGTAAAGCATCGCCCGGAGCGAGTTAAACCATGTGTTTCATTGATTTCTTCTTTAACTTCCTTCCCCTTATACATCACTGTAACTTTATCATAGTTCCACGGTATGGCCCTGGTGTTCACGACTGGCATCTGCACCACCGGTTTGATAACCACAGGCTCCACATAAGCTCCCTTTACGGTCAACAAAGGTTTAGCTCCCGGCACTACTACCTTCACGGGCTCAACCACTGATGGTTTCTTCGTTGGTAACTCAGCTGATGCTTTCTACTTTTCAACTTCCCCTTCCACCTTGTTGTTAGCTTTACTTATCATCACTGATTGAGAAGGTTTCCTACTGCTCTCTCCCCGCTCCTACTCTATCATATGCATCTCATTATGTGATGACAATGGGTTCTATATGATATTAGGAGTTTCAGGAGGTTGTACTTCAATCCTCCTGGTATCAATAAGTTCCTGTATGGCAAATTTTAAATGCCAAAACTTTTTTGTATCATGTCCCGGTGTCCCAGAACAATACTCACATCAGACTGATTGGTCTAGATTTTTGGGTGGTGGGTTTGGAATTTTTGGTTCAATAGTGCTCAACAACCCTAGCTCTCTTAAATGATTAAAAAGACTGGTATATGACTCTCCTAACGGAGTAAATGTTTTTTTTCTTTGGGCTCTATCTCCTCTTACTTCTGGATCTGGACGAAAATTGGGTCGATTTGGATTTCTGTATGTTTTGGAAGGCGGGTTTGCATTTTGTGCGTGGTAGACATTTTGTGGAGCTGGGGTACGCCATGCATGTGGAGGTGGTGGGTAAGGTTGAGCATGTGGGACGGAAAAATGTGGATTGGATGGAGGATAATATGGTGGAGGTGGGTTGTAGGGTGCTGTTGGATATGGTTGCTATGGCGAGGTGGATGATGATATGTATTGGGGCCCCGGGGCCATGTTCTACCTTCAATGACCGCAACTTCCTCCTTCTTCTTCTTGCCAATCGATCCTCTAGTCCCAGTCTGTATTGCTTGGTTTGTGGCCTTAATAGCCGAATAACTCATGATCTTATTTGTCTTTAGCCTTTCTTTTACAAAGCTTCCCATCTTGACCACCTCGTTAAAGGTTTTTCCGGTTGCTGATACTAAGTGGCCATAGTAAGTTGGCTCCAAAGCCGGTAGAAAATAGTCCACCATTTCTACTTCTATCATGGGAGGGTCTACTCGTGCAGCCTGCTCCCTCCACCTGAATCTGTATTCCCGGAAACTTTCCCCGGGTTTCTTCTCCATTTTAGTCAATGATAGCCTGTCAGGAATACTCTCTAGATTGTATTGGAAATGGTTGGCAAATGATTGAGCTAGGTCATCCCAGATGAACCACCTGGTATGATCCTGTCGAGTATACCATTCCAATGCTGAACCACTTAAGCTCTGGCTAAAATAAGCCATAAGTAACTCGTCCCTTTCTCTTACTCCCATTTTACTACAGTAACTCCTCAGATGGGCTACTGGATCCCCGTGACCATCACACATATCAAACTTGGGTAACTTAAACCCGGCCGGGAGCTGTACCTCCGGAAACAAGCATAAATCTTTATACGCAACACTCACTTGGCCTCCTAGCCTTTGTATGTTATGAAAGGACTGTTCAAGACTTTTCATCTTACCGGCCATCTCTTCCTGTTCCAAATTTCTGACAGGCTTTTCCTCTTCTGTCATGTCTATGAGCAGTGTGTAGGAGTCATGTTGCCTGAATGTTGGTTCTGGTGGATAATAATGAGTGTCCTGAACATGGAACACATATTCACTGGAATATTTGTGTAGAGCAGCAGGTGGCTGTGCCACGTATACTAGAGCAACCTGAGGTGGTGGTGGTGGAACTTGTTTGGACAATGATGGATGTGCTTGTGAAGTTGTAGCATAGTAATGTGGGTAAGTTGGGTATGTGGAGGATGAATTCATGGTGGGTGGTTCAGGATTTGGGTTTGTAGGAGGTATGTATGCTGGGTTGGTTGGATAGGAAGGCAAAAGTTGACCCCTAGACCAGGCCTGGTACATCTCTGACATCTGCTGTTTGAATTTGTACATCTCTTCTTTCATACTTGCCATGTCCATAACTTCTTCCTCATGTACCAGATCCATAATAGTGGGCTCGATTTCCTAAGTCACTGCTTTGGTCATAGCTTTTGAACGTGTATTGTAGTTGTGATGTGCCAGAATGCCAGTTGTGAACTGAAAATCTGATACTCATCAACAATAATACTCGTTAATAGTTAGCTCATAAGTGGTAAAATATCATAATTAAGAATCACAACTTTTGCCTTAGTCATTATGCATCATCCCGGCATTATTCCTCTTTGGACCACCGATTTTCTTTTTCACTTTTGTTTTTCATTGCTTTTCTGTTTGTTTCCTTTTCTTTTTTTCTTCTTTTCCATTTTCTCTTTTTTTTTCATTTTTGTTTTTTCGTTCCTACATGTTTGCCTATCGCTCAAACAGTTTGCATAAAAAGGAAGAAAAATAACAGCAACTTCTTTTTTTTGAATTTTTCATTTAAAATTCAAACATCGGTTACAAATGATGTTGTACCACAAATGCAAAAGAAAAATTCAAATACAAAATGCATGCCCTATGAATACATTAAAGCTCCTAGTGTCGCGAGACATCATTCAGTCTTGCCGCGGGCCTATATGCTAGTCCACTTTGGAGTTTGTCCAGGTCAGTCATTACTTGCTTTACAAAGAACTTTACTGCTGACAAGAATATTGACTGGGACATATCTTCACACAATTGGCATTTCCTTGTTATGTACCGAGCAATGTTGACGATTCTTTCCCTGATGACCTCTTTTTCCTGAAGCAACCTACCAATCTGTTTGGAACGAGCGTCTAAGGTTTGCTGGTTCTCCTTTTGTAGTTGTTGTAGCTCCAACTCTAATCGAGCCATAGCCATGTAGCAATGTTCTCTCTCTACTTCAAAATCTTTGGTTTATTTGCTACTTTTGACTTTGGCTGTAATGATTTTCTTTCTCAATCGAGCTACCTCAACCTTGTGTTCATCTTGTAATTGCTGAACCATTCGAACTTTTTCCTCAGCAATTCTGGCCAGTTGTTTCCGAACCCCGACTAACTCCTTTTCAGCTTTATCTAGATCAAAGATATAGTCATTCACTTTGCGCCGAAGATTTTCAATCAATTTCTCATCTCGAGCCAAGCGAACTGGGGTTTTGACTGCTGTTTTCATCTTTGCAATTTGAGCCCTCAAGATTTTATTCTCTTTTATCAGCTGTTTCTTTTCTCCCTCATCTGATGTCGCTTGTAAGCTGCTCTCAAATTTGAGGTCTTGGAATCGTTTCTCCAACAAGCTGATTCTGGCTCGGTACTCATCTTCTTTGGCCACCCAATTTTGTGTTCCTTAGACTGCTCGACCAACTCTTGAATGTGAAGTCTTTTCATTGGTCTATCATGCTCGACATCCCGGCGATACCATGCGGCATGCCCTGGTGATATTTCCCCTTGAGCTCGGTTTCCAACACAAGTGTCTACCCTCAAGCATTGGCATTCATTCCAAACATGTCAAATCTTTGCTTCCGGGAATTGTCCGTCCGCACCGATTTTTACGGCTTGTAGGCTGAAGTCCCCGTCTTTTGGTGTAACCCGATATCTCCCAAGTTATCGTAGTACCCTGTACGACACATAAGGCTGAATGCTTTTAAGACCCATTATAAAGAAATGCGACCCTTTTGTTGGCATGTATATCACCTCCTTGAGGGGCAACCATCCGTATGCCCAACCAATTTGGCTAGCAGTCAACGATCGCAAGTATGTAATCTAACCTTTTGATCCTTCTGGCAGCTTAACTTGTTTTGTTCTCATTTAAAATTCTTCAATGCACGTCTTTTCAGACGACCTATAACTTGAGAACGGAGGGTGACGACACAAATGTTCTGTCAACCATATCTGGAGAAGCAAATTGCATCCCTAGAAGAAGTCATACCCTGCTTTACATGATGTGAGGTAACGGAAGATATCAGTTATAATCATCGGTGCCAGTTTACTATTATATTGCACGAGAAGAGTACTGGCAACCCCGGCGACCCTTATATCAATATTTCCATCATTCATTGGGAATATGATTAATCCCAGAAATGCCACTATAAAGGCAAATAGCCTATGTTCTTCCCACTTGACTCGGTTAGATTTACTGCAGAGTTTGTTCGTAGGGTCGTTAAATCCCCCAATATGACCATATCTGCAGTAGATGAAACTCAAAGTACAAAATCCATGAGCCAAGTCTTCATTATTAGCGTTCCTGGCGATTTTCAGGGAATTGAGGAATCTGTGCACTGTAATTGCCCTCAGAGCCACCAGGTATTTATCCTTCAGGGGAACCTCAACTTTCCCGATATAATAAGCAATTTCTTCTAATGTAGGAGTGAGCTCAAAATCCGAGAAGTGTAGAATATTATGTGCAGGATCCCAACAAGCAACGTGAGACCGAATGATATCACCACGGGGTATTATGTCCATCAACCCAGTAAGATCTTTCATATTTGACCCAAACCTGTCCCTCTTGGCCCAGATCGTTCCACAATAACCTCAACTCAAAAGGGATTTTGTTCATTAAAGCAAAGGGTTCATTTTGTACTGTGCTTATCCTGCATATTTATTAAAGGCGATTTTATTCAGAAAAGGAAAAATATTTTTTCAGAGACAATTTTTCATTATTTTGAAAGAATTAGCCTTTCCGGGCTATTTATTTAAAAAGAAAAAGATATGACTTCAAAGTGGCCATTTTTGCAAAAACAGCCTTCCAGCGTCTTTTCAGAACATTTGGCTTTTTCCAAAAATAGAAATCACTTTGATTTATTGAAAACAAAAATTTGATATTTTTTGGTCATTTTCTAAAAGGGTGGTTGGACCCGTCAAGGGTTGCCTACGTATCCCGCCTAATGGCGAGAATCAAACCTGCGTAGTTCGGTCCGATTATTACGTGACCAATTATTTCAACTATATCACTCCACCTATTTTTCAAACTTTGTTTTCAAATTTTAACAGAGTTTTGTCAATATTTCAATACTTTTCTATTCTAGGATTTCTCTTTCTTTTTATTTTTCAGGAATTTAGCCGGTCCACATAATAATCCATGACAAATAAATGCAACATATAATATGCTCGGTCTTTAATATTCTGGGTCACCTGTCCTAGACGGACCCAACGCCTATGTTGTGTCCTCTAAGTCAGATATGATGCAAATAATCGTCCTAGATCTAGGTTCAATATCCTGATGTTTTCATGGTGCTAGACCGTGTACCCGAGTGGACAACTCGGATCAAGGATGGGGCTACATACCGAGGACCCGTGGGGTCGTTCGACTTTGTAACTTATCTGGCCTCTATTTCTTATTTTTTGTATGACACTAACAGAAAGGGGAGTCTCAACCAGTAAGCACATCCCCGGAGGTAAGAAGAGAAGGGTTTTCAGCATAATTTTATATATACAATCCACGTAATATCAAAGCGGTAAACACGTAACACATTGATCAAAGCATATAATAAAGTCAAATAACATCAAGAATGACAATTCAATCGAGCTCGAATTCTTAAACCCTAAACCAGAAGTTCTGGGTTGCTTATCCCCAGCAGAGTCGCCAAAGCTGTCACACCTCCCTTTTTACTACCTCTTTTCCCTGAAAATAAGGAATGAGGTATACCTCGTTGATTACTAATACACCCGGGAAAGGATATAATAATAAGAACGAGGAAGGAGTTTTTCCACTTTAAGGACAATCAAAACGGGATTTTATTTAGAGTTTTAGATTCGCCACTTGGGAAGATAATGGTGTCACAAGTCACCGGTTAATCCCGAATACGAGGAAATTGACTCTAGTTTAAACAGTCCGCGCAATTAGAAATCCGGATAAGGAATTCTGTTAACACGGGAGAAGGTGTTAGGCACTCCCGGATTCCGTGGTTTTAGCACAGTCGCTCAACTGTCGTTTTTGACTTTATTTGATTTCGTTATATGCTTTTATAACATGTGAATGTTTCATTTCTTGATATTTTAATTACTTGCGACATCACGAAAATGCATTTCGAGTCACACCGCAACCGGTATGCCTGTGACTTTAACACGTTTCAGCTTCGTCGGGATTTAAGATTTGAGTCACATTAGATGTGCAATCGTATTTAAGGAATGTATATTTAAAATCGTGCCTATAACGACTAACGGCTTATTATACTTTAGGAAAGACCGTGAAATTTGCTAAACGATCTTCCTGAGTCTATCACTTATTAACATTCATATGGGGGCCCCACGTATTTTGTTCTTGTACGAGCGTCGTCCCGTTATTTTTTAGAAGTCCAATCCTAATAAATGCTACATTCTCTATTTTTGGTTTTTTCCCTAATTAGTTTTACTTGTTTTGTATATTCAGAACTGTGTCCAGGCCCATTATTCCATTTCCAGGCATGGACATTTTTAGACTGAATTTAATAATCCAGCTTACACAACTGGGTTTCAGAAACCCAGTATATAGTAAAGCTGTTATTCAAAGACCCAAAAATGAGTCCAGTTGGATCTGGGCCTGTACTGTCTATCAAGCCTAGATCAGATGAGAGGAATAGAAAGAAGATTCAGGATTTCATAACTAGCATACAAATACTCATCGAATGATAAAGTAAATCAACCAAAAAAATTTTTTATTTCATAAGGAACAAGAGTACAAGTGTATCAACATTAATTCTGAATTCTAGCTATCAAGTTACTAATAGAACCTAACAGTAAAACTATTTATTTAAGTTATTTTGAACAATGACATGATACTTAGTTATGCAAATTGAATCGTTATCAATTACTGATTGTAACTCATGCTATTCTAAATTTTTATTAAACTAATTGAAGTGAAGAAACATACTATAATTAGGTTGATCATTCTTAATTATCACGTTCTAGTTCCTGTGGTTAATTTGATTACCATTGAAATTACAAAGCTAGTATTATCTAAGTGAATTGATTTTATGAGTTAACCTGTTTTTAAACTGAATTTTAGGGTGATTATGACTATGTGTACTATACTCTACTCTATCTATTACATTGTTCAAAGTCTCATATATACTTAACTATTACAGTTATTCCTATCAAATTACAGAAGATCTAGTGGACAATAAACATAAAATTCTCAAAAAATATAGCAGAAGATTACATCCGAACAACTCATGGCATCTTCATTTCCTCAAATAGCTGACAGTTACATATCTGGATAGAAAATGTGTACCCGATTCAGCAAAGGGAAACTTATAAGTCTAATAAGCAAATGAGATGAAGGATAGTCAGCGATCACAGTAGCAGAACAATAGGAGAGCAAATCACAGCAGAACAACAATTACACAGTCGAGTATAATCTTCAAATCCAGCAGATAAGCGAACCAAGGAACATAATTGAAGGAAATCCAATAGAATCTAATAGTATAGAACAACAGAAGACCCTAATTGATCTCCAGAATATGTATTCGATTTAACTCAGAATGTTTACTCTCTATCTATGGTGTATAACTCTCAATTTGTACTTCAGAATGTTTTTCTCTGAATTTCTAGAATCCGGCCCTTTTTCAGTCATAGATGAAGCCTATTTATAAGTGTTTTGGGTGAAATTTTGAGGGGGAAATTCAAAAATCTTATTATAAGTTTCGTCCCCTTAATTCTCTTATTAATTATAGTTTGGTACCCCTATTTCAGGCTCTAAATGCCTTCCAGCCCTTGCTGGAAGGTTCTAGGGAATTCTTTTTGCTTCTATTAAGGGCATATTACTATGGTGCCCTCACTTGCTAATGATTATCACAATTATGCCTTTTTACTAGGCCTATTTTACCCTATATTTATTATCTAATTACAGAAATACGAAGCCTGAAAGTCTGTTTTGTCCCTATAGGCTCTATTACAGTCACACTTATACCATTTCTTATTCCCTTTGTACCCTTATTATTATTTGTTATTTACCCGACCTGCTAATGGTTAGGGTGTCTTAGGTTCATTGCCTATTTAACTACTGGCTATCATCTTCTAAATTATTTAAGACTTGGCCAGATTTTAACGCAACAGTCTTTCAATTTTAGCCTCTTTTAATTGTTATAGACTAATTTAAAATGTAACCTTTTATTATTACTTATCTAATCATAATTAGTTTGCAGACTTAGCCTACTTTATTAACTTTAACTAACCGAACTTAGATTGCAGAATTAACCACTCTAATGTTTCAGGAGTGGCCAGACTAGGTCATTTTCAAAAATAGCCAGATTACTAACTAACTTGTCTTTACAGCTATAACCAATACCACAAAACACAATAGAATTTAACATAGTCTAACATATGAATCCATTACAAATATAGCCAATTTATGTCATATTGCACACATAGCCTCAATAAAAAATCATTCATCAATTAACCAGAACTTAGAGGGAAATTTGATAATGGTTGAATCCCAATTAACTATATTGTAATTTTAGACTTAGGCATAGTGAACAAATCACACATAAAGAAACATATTCACATCAGATTCATGTGTTGACTTATACAAAACCCTAAGGAGCTAAAACAGATCGATTATGTGCAAAGAACAGGATAGATAAAATTATCATAGGCTAGTGACAGAAATACCCAGAAGACTAACAGTCAAGAGTATGCTAAAGACTCTATTTAGACGATTAAAAGATGAATAATAAAAAACATGCTAGGATTATATACAGAAGTCTTTTGAAGACAAAGAAACAGAAAATATGCAAGAGATTCAATACAGAGATATTAGAAGACGAAATAAGCAGAAAACATGCCAAAGATCAAATACAGAAAACAAAGAAGGAAAATAAACAGAAAACATGCAAAAAGAAAAACTTAAGATGAAAGCACAGAAGGCAAGTAACTTAGCTTGCAGGATTTGTCTCCTGTTTTCTCTTTATTTTTCTTTCTTTCTTTCTTTCTTTCTTTCTTTCTTTTCTTTTTCCAGGCTTCAAGATTTCAGAGACTTGAAGTCTGATTTTTTTCAGATTTTCCTCAAATTAGTCTATTTTTGGGTTTTTTTGTGGTAGAAGGGTGTTCTGGGTGTTATTGGAGTGTATTTGGGGTGGGTTGTGTTTGGGTGTTTGCCGGAGGTAGGGTTCCGGCAAACGTCTTTGGAAGATTCGAACATTTCTAGGGTAATTTGAAGGAAACTAACTACATATGGTGAAAGATCCCCTCATAGTGGTCCTAGGGTGTTAATTTGGGAGACACAGTCATAAGTTGAAGGTCACCGGCAAAGGTTCCGGTGACCGGACTTTCAAGAAGGTAGGGTTTTTTCTGGTTTCCTAGGTTTTTAGGGTGGTTTTGGTGAGAAATAGTGAAGGAAGGAGGTTTAAGGTTGGTTTGTAGCCGGAGACGGCCATGAGTTCTGGTCAATCACCATTGGAGACGATGAAGAAGAAGAGGAAGAAGAAGACACCTGCGGCTAGGGTTTTTGTGTGTGTGTATAGATTTGGTCTCTGAATGTAGAGACGAGGTTTATATACTCCCTTGGGTCTGGGCGATCCTGGCCTTTGGATCATTTTTTATCAACGGCCAGGATTAATTGTCCATAGACGTTGTCGTTTGATTAAATGAGAGATTCCCTGGCCTCCGTTGGATCTTCAGATATGGACGGCCATGATTGATTCTTAAAGCTACGTTGTTTCATTATTTAAAGAGACTCATTAACATCCGTATGATCAACTTATTTGGACGGCCAAGATTTAATCTTTTAACGACACAGTTTCTTTTACACTTAAACCGCCTCACATTGTCCGTTGGATCAATATCTCAATGGCTAAGATTTAGCCACCCTCTACGTCGTCGTTTTGATTCAGTCTTTGGACTGGACGACCAATTCATTGGGCTGTTACACTTTGGGCCTGAATTTGGCCCGATTTTATTTTATTTTTGTGTATTTCCTTGTGTATTTAATTATTCCTTTGGTATTTTCTTTTTGTATTTTATTTTCTCTTTTTGTATTCATTTTCAATTATTTCTTCTCTTTTATTTTCCTATTTTTTCCTAATTGTTTTGATATTTTTATGACATTTTTTGTTATGTTCTTTAATTTTCCGGTATTTTTTGTGTTTTTGTTAATTTTCTTTAATTTCCTTATTTTTGTGACGTTTTCTTTAACTTCCTTATTTTTTTTAATTTCATGTACCTTCAGCTGTCGGGATGCGTAGGCTATCACCCTACCGTCCTGCATCAATACTTCGCCGAGTCCAACCCGTGAGGCATCACAATATACTGTATAGGATCCCACACCGGTAGGCAACATGAAGATAGGGGCCGAAGTCAAAGCTGCATTGAGCTTTTGAAAGCTCGCCTCACACTCCTCTATCCACTGAAAAGGGGCACCCTTTTGGGTCAATCCGGTCATAGGTGTTGCGATCGAACAGAACCCCTCTACAAAACGACGGTAATAACATGCTAGACTAAGGAAACTATGAATCTCAGTAGCTAAGGAGGGCCTGGGCCAACCCTGCACGGCCTCCACCTTTCTCGGATCCCCTTGGATAAGCTCTCTCGACAGCACGTGGCATAGAAATGCCACCGAACTCTGCCAAAATTCACATTTAGAGAACTTTTCATACAATTGCTTCTCCTTCAGAGTCTGAAGCACTATCCTCAGGTGCTGCTACGCTCTCCCCAACTCCGGGAATATATAACTATATCATCAATGAAAACAATCACGAACGAGTCAAGATACAGCCTGAATACACTATGCATCAAATGCATAAATGCTACTGGGGAATTAGTCTGCCTGAAAGACATAATGAGAAACTCGTAGTGACCATACCGAGTCCCAAAGGCAGTCTTCGGGATATCTGTCTCGCGAATCTTCAGCTGATGATAACCAGAGCGCAAATCAATCTTGGAGAACCCATGTGCGCCCTGTAGCTGGTCAAATAAGTTATCAAAACGTGGCAGAGGATACCGGTTCTTCATTGTAACTTTTTTCAACTGGCGATAGTCAATACACATACGTATAGAACCGTCCTTCTTCTTTACAAACAACACAGGAGCACCCCAAGGCGAAACACTAGGTCGAATAAAACCCTTACCCAAAAACTCTTGTAACTAATCCTTCAACTCCTTCAACTCAGGAGGAGCCATGCGGTACGGAGGAACATAAATAGGCTGAGTGCCCGGCAATAAGTCAATACTAGAATTGATATCTCTATCGGGCAGCATGCTTGAGAGATCAGTTGGAAATAGATCCGAGAAATCACGTACCACTAGGACGGAATCAATAGAAGGAGTGTCAACATTGACATCCCTCACATAAGCTAGATAAGCTGCACACCCCTTCTCAACCATATGCTTAGTTTGCAAAAGGAAATAACACGGCGGGGGTTGTGATCTAGAGTACCACTCCACTCAATATGTAGAATGCCTGGCATAGCCAGTGTAACGGTCTTGGCGTGACAATAAAGAATAGCATAGTGGGGCGACAACCAGTCCATGCCAAGAATAATATCGAAATCAACCATACCGAGCAACAAAAGATTAGCTCTGGTCTCAAAACCACAAATAGTGACCAAACACGAGCGATACACATGGTCCACAACCAAAGAATCTCCCACCGGAGTATAACATAAACGGGGGCACTCAAAGAATCCTGAGGCACTCCCATATGTGAAGCAAAATAAAAGGTCACATATGAAAAAGTAGAACCATGATCGAATAGAACCGATGCCTCTCTGTGACTAACCAAGATAATATATGTGATAACAGAATCGGAGGCGACAGTTGCGGCGCGATCAAGAATAGCATAAAATCTAGCCTGACCCCTCTCTCGAGGGTGGCCTCTAGTACCCTGATCCCCGCCCCTGGCTGGCTGGGCATGTGGGGTGGCAGCTGGGGCTGGGATGATGGCCTGCTGACTCTGGGAACCACGCTGAGGCTGCGAAGTTTGTGGAGGCGGTCCCCTCCTATGCCTAGGGCACTCCCTAACCAGATGGCGAGTATCCTCGTACTCAAAACAAGCCCTGGGAGAACGTGATGGCTCTGACTGACCGGCCCCACTCCCGCTGAACTGACCATTGGAGGTACCCTGCGCAAGATAAACACTGGAAACTGGGGAAGCATAATAAGGCTCCTGGGGTGCTGGAGGAGCTGGAGTACTACCAGCTGCTGGCAATGCCGAAGGAACTAGACGACCGGAATAACCCCTGCCAAAATGACCAGCAGCTAAAGTACGGGCACCAGAGAAATGATCCAACTCACGAGACCTCTTGGCCTCCCTCTCCCCGCTCTCCAGTGAGCATACCCTCGATCCACCTGGCAATACATCTGGCTCCAGCTCTCTAGCTATGGCGGATCGGATAGGCGGAATAAGGACCCCAATAAACCTCCGCACTCTTTCCCGGACCGTGGCGACCAAGGCCGGTGCATGTCTGGCTAACCGATTGAAACTGATAGCATACTCCGATACCATCATAGAGCCCTAATACAACCGCTCTAACTCCGATCGACAAGCATCCCTAAAGCTCTGGGGAACAAACTCCCTCAAGGACATATCACAAAACTATGCCCAGGTCAACGAGGCAGACTCGCCTGGACTGTCCAACTCATATGTGCACGAACAATCATATGCGGCCCCTCGAAGTGAAAAAGCGGTAAAGGAAACCCCACTGGTATCCACTATACATATAGTACGGAGGATACGATGACACTCCTCCAGAAATTCCAATGCATCATCTGAAGCCAAGCCACTGAACACTAGGGGATCATATTTCTTGAATCTCTCCAGCCTACGCTGCTCGTTCTCGGAGGCAACTGACCCACCTTCGGGCTATACTGGTGCGGCAGGCTGTATAGTAATAACCTCCGAAACCTGCTCCACGGGCTCTCGCTGCTCAGGTGTGCGGGCTGCGGGAGTCTGGGCCCCTCCCCCGGCCTGAGATGTAGCTGCAACGAGAGGAAGCAACCCTGCCTGAGCTAGAGTAGTATACACGCTCATAAACTAGGCTAGAGTCTCCTAGAGTGGTAAAGTTGTAGCAGCTATAGTAGGTGTACCAGGTGCCTGCGCTCCAACCTCATCCACCGGCGGTGCCTCACCGGCACAGCGCGCGGGTGCTGTGGCTGCACCTCGGGTGCGTCCTCGACCTCTACCACGGCCCCGGCCTCTGGCGGTGGCAGTAGGGGGCGCGTGTGCCTAATCCTCACGAGTAGCATGTGTCCTCACCATATGTGAGAGAATAGAAGACATAAGTTTAGATTAGGTGTCAAAATATTGCACGACAAGGAATTCAAAAGAAATGAAGAGTTTCCTAAACAATTACATAGCCCCTCGTGGATAAATACAGACGTCTCTGTATCGATTAATGAGACTCTAAATAACTGGTCTATGTCCCGTGACTGCTATGAGCTTAGAGCTATGGTACTAAGTTGTCAGACCCTAGTTCACAAATCGTGAACATGTCATGACGGCACCCAGTCTTCGCGACTAGGTAAGCCTAACACAACACAGAATATACACTTTTATAAGCAAAAGATAAGTTAATAGCGGAATAATATAAAAGAAATGTAATAAGTGCCGCTCGGCACATACACTTCGCCAAATACCAGAAGAAATACAACTACCAAGACCCGAAAACTCACGGGCAACACAGAATAAGAAATATTACAAGTGTGGCTATATACATCAAGAATGTCTACACAACAAAAATAAGGAAGTCACTGATATCCCTAAGAAGAATAGAAGAAGACCCTCCGGATCTACGGACGTAGCAGATCATACCTCGAGTCTCCTGAAAAGTGCTCCTAAATCACCTATAGTGCGCCTGATCAGATGTACCTGGATCTGCACAACAAAAGTGTGCAGAAGAGTAGCATGAGTACACCACGGCGGTACTCAGTAAGTGCCAAGCCTAACCTCGATGGAGTAGTGACGAGGAAGGTCAGGGCCCTACCGAGAAGTAATAGAAATAATGATAATAATAATACCAAAAATCTCAAATAAGAATAAGTCTGAAATAACAACAAATGAGATAAATACTACAAACCGTCTACAATTAAGCTAACAAAGAGAAATCAACACAACAAGTACAAATCAACAAATCGAGGATCTCCGGGAATTGAACCTACAGCCCCTCTTTATACTCATCAACTTAGGATCTCCGGGAATCGAACCCACAGTCCATATATCAGTCTCACAGGATCTCCGAAAATTGAACCTGCAGTTCTTTATCTCAGTATCACAGGATCTTCGGGAATTGAACCCATAGTCCGTGTCTATAGTTAAGCTAACAAAGAGAAATCAACCCAACAAGTACAAATCAACAATCCAGGATCTCCAGGAATTGAACCCGCAATCCTTCTACTCTCAGCAACTCAGGATCTCCGGGAATCGAACCCGTAGTCCATATATCAGTCTCACAGGATCTCCGGGAATTGAACCCGCAGCCCTTTATCTCAGTATCACAGGATCTCCGGGAATCGAACCCGCAGTCCGTATATCTGTATCTCTGAATCTTCGGAAATTGAACCCTCAGTCCTTTACCTCAGTGGCATCGGATCTCCGGGAATTGAACCCGCAGTCTACAAAACACAAACGCAATCAATAAGAGGAAAACACAAAGAAATAAGAAGTACACAACTATAATTAACCACTAAATCCAGTCTCAACAGGTTCCAGGGAGTTCAATTAAGACAAATAGGCACTTAGATAGATAATCCTATCTAATCATGCTTCCCTAGCTATCACCAAATAAATCTTGCAATTAAATCAATTAAATAACAAAGATAACACGGATCGAGCAGTTCAAGTAAGGTGGTTTTCAACAATCTGCGCAGTACATGCCCATCACCTCGCGTACAAGGCATTTAAATCAACACATATATATCCTAGGGGATCATATTCCCCCACGCAAGGTTAGACAAGTCACTTACCTCAATCCCTATACAAAGCCGCTATGAAACGACTCTCTTCTATGAGTATCCAGCTCCGAGTGGCCCGAATCTAGTCAAACTAATTACATAATGTAAATAAGAACACAAGTAACTAATTACAATGATAAAATTAAAGCTACGACGCGAACACGGGTGAAATGACCAAAATACCCATGCAGTCATCGGCTCAGAATCAAAATATTTTTACGTTTTCAGAACCCACATACTCTCACGAGTCTAACCATATAAAATTTATCAAAATCGGACTCAGATTTCCTATTCAAATCAATGATTTTTTGACAATCCAGGCTTAGAGCAAAATCCTCAATTAATCCACCTCCAATCCTCTATTTTCAGAGGTTAAATCCGTGGTTTAACAATATATTAACATAAAATTAGTCTAGGAGTGATTACCTGATGTTTCCCCTTGATTTCATCCTCAAAATCACTAAAATCCTCTCCTAGTTCGAAGCCTCAAATGTGTTAATGTTTCTGCAATTTCGAGTCTGTCTGATATTAAACCCTTCAGGGGTTTTCGCTTCTGCAGCTCAGTGATCACTTCCGCAATCCCGCTTCTGTGGACTCGCTTCTGTGGTGCAAGCTCCGCAGAAGCGAAAACAACAGAAGGCACTGGATCATACCTGCTGCAACTTATGTTCTCTTACATTAAATCACCCGAAATCATCCCGAGGCCCCAGGGACCTCAACCAAAAATACCAACCTACTTCAAATCACTATACGAACTTGTTCCAATCATATAAACGCATCATTGAACTCAAACATCATCAAATTATGGCGGATTCAAGCCTAAGTTTCAACCAAAACTTCCAAAACCTACATGCTATAAAATACCTGACCAAGCGATGTCCGAATGACTTGAATATTTGCAGAGATATCAAAAATCACCTAACAAACCTACAGCAACTGTCTGAATTCCATTCCGACTCCCGCATCAAAATCTCACCTATTGATCAGATTTCCAAAAATTCCAAACTTCGACTTTTCAAGCCTAATTGAGCTACAAACCTCCGAAATACATTCCGAACGCGCTCCCAACCCCGAAATTACCTAATGGAGCTAATGGAACCATTGAATTTTCGTTCCAAGATCGTCTTAACACTGTTCTGATACATGCCATTTTTCAACTATAAAGCTCTCATTAAGGGACTAAGTGTCCCAAAACACTCTAAATTCTAGAATCGCACCTCCCGGCAAATCAAAATAGCAGAAATAAACTTGGGGAAAATAGTTAATTAGGGATCGAGGCGTAAATTTCAAAAACGACCGGCCGGGTCATTACACTAGAAAACTTAATCTGGAAACTGCTTAACGTTTTATTTTATAACTGGAAAACTTAAGCTGAATACTGATTATGTTTTTATTTTATAACTGGAAAACTTAAGCTGAAAAAATGCTTTAGTTTTTTGGTTACACAGACAAAAACTTCCGCTAAAGTTTTCCAGTAAAAAAGAAAAACTTCAGCCCCGTGGGCTGAAGTTATGTGAAAAATCGGGTACACTTGCAATTTTTTACAAAGCGGGCACAAGTTAAAAAGTGACACAAAAAACGGGTATAGATGCAAATGCCCCAATTTTAAGTATACGGGTTTAAGATTTCGATTTCAACCACAAGGCATTTGTATCTATACCCGCTTTTGTGTCATGTTTTAACTTGTGCTCCCTTTATAAAAACATTGCAAGCGTACCCATGTGACGACCCAAAGGGTCAGCACCTATTTTTCTCACTTGAGGCCTTGGAAACATCATTTTATGTTGCCTCGACATACTTGCATAATCTAGACATGTAGCCGGAAAGATTTTGTGATAGAATATGTGAATTCTATGAAAATTTTGAAGAAAAATGATATTAATATTGATATAGTTGACTTCGGTCAACATTTTTGGTAAACGGACCCGGACCCGAGATCGGACGGTCCCGGAAGGTCCGTAAGAAAATATGGGACTCGGGCATGTGTCCGGAGTCAAATTCTGAGGGCTAGAGCCTAAGATATGCATTTCTCTGTTAAATTGTTTCTGCCGAAATTATTAAATGAAAACGGATTAAACGACCATGGAATCGGGCTCGTATTTTGGTTCTGATGCCCGGTACAAGTCTTAAATATTATATATGTGGTTTCTGTAAAGTTTGGTGACATTTGGATGTCGTTTGATGTGTTTTGAACCTTGAGTTCCAAATTTGAAAGTTATGAAACTAAAAGAAAGATAATCATGAACTTGAGGCTTGATTTGATGAAAACGATGTTTTATTGGCGATTTGATCGCACGAGCAAGTTCGTAATATGTTTTTGAAGTTGTGTGCATGTTTGGTTTGGAACCTGGGGGGCTTGGATAAAGATTTGATAGGCCGTTAGAGCAAATTCTGAAAAATATCACAGCTGGTTTTTCACCCAGCTGGTATCTTCGCAAATGCGAAGATTTTCTCGCAATTGCGAGAAGAGCCAGGTTAGACTTGGTTCGCAAATTCGAACCAATCTTCGCAAATGCGAAGATGGCAGGGGAGTGCATGGGTTTGCAATTGCGAACTATACCTCGCAAATGCGAGGCCTTCAGTAAATAGCCCATCTTCGCAAATGCGAAGGCCACAGTAATCCAGCCTTGTTCGCAAATGCGAACATAATATCGCAAATGCGATGCTGACAGTCCCAGCGCCTGCTATGTTCGCAATTGCGAACAAACGTTCGCATTTGCGATAACCGCAGCTGTGCAAATTTATACTTAAACGAATTTTTGACCTCTTTTCTTCATTCTTTCAAAACCCAACAGACCACACACGATCCTCCAAGAGTAAAATCACTCCAAAACACTTGTAAGTCACTTTTTACTTAATTCTTTCAATTCCTAACATCATTAAACATGTTTTTCAAGAGAAATCTAAGGTTTTCATGGTAGAAATTCTTGTTTTTGGGTAGAACTTAGGTTTTTCATGAATTGGGGAATTTGACCTCGAATTGAGGTCCAATTTTGAAACAAATCATATATTTGAACTCGTGAGGGAATGGGTAACTGGATTTTGGTCCGAACCCCTTGTACCGACCACGTAGGGCCAGGGGCATTTTGGGAAATTTTGGGGTAAACTTTGAGAAAACCATTTTTAAGCATCCAAACTAAGTTATATAGTATTTATTAATGTGATGGAATCATTTGTGATTAGATTCGAGCAAATTGAAAGTGGAAATTCGAGGTAGCGCTGTAGTTGAAGGATAAATTGGGCTTCAAGGCTAGAGGTAAGTGTTTGATCTATCCTAGCTTGAGGGACTAGGATTTATGTGCTATTTTCTATGTGATCGAGTGCGGTGTATGGGCTGTGGTGACGAGCATCCATACACTGGAGTTTAGCGTGACCGTGAGTCGTTGTTGATATCTATTGTGGGATGTTTTAAAGATGAAATTTTGAACCCTTGCCGGGTTGTGAATTTGCACACAGTTTTCCCTTGCAGGGACCTTGTTGTGATGATTGTTGTGTCCCTTGCCGGGACGGTTCATGATTATTATTTTCATTCTTTTGCCCTTAACTGTGATTGTTATTAGGGTGAGGAAGAGTGGTAATGCACGAAGGGTGATGTCATGCCTTGTTTACTGATTTTTGCACGAAGGGAAATGTCGTGCCTTGTTTTATTTATTATGCACGAAGGATCATTCCGTGCCTTATATTATTGATTATGCACGAAGGGTAATGTCGTGCCTTGTTATTGATTATGCACGAAGGATCATGTTGTGCCTTGTGATGTTGATTATGCACGAAGGAACATTCCATGCCATTGTTATTTGAACCATGCACGAAGGATCATGCCGTGCTATGGATGTGAGGATGAGAGTAAAAGCACGAAGGGTGATGCCGTGCAACTAATTGCTATTCTTTGTTTGATATTAACTGTTTCCATTATACTCTGATTTCCATTATTGATTTAATAGTTGTTGTTAACTGTTGTGTTTCCCCTTTTATGATACTTCTTGTTGAATTTGTTACTTGATATTTCTTGTTATCTTGTGGTGTACATATATATAGAACTGCACAGGTTTACCTGAGTGTCTGGTCCTAGGCTTGTCACTACTTCGCCGGGATAGGCCAGGCACTTACCAGCACATGGGGCCGAATTGTCCTGATACTGCACTTCTGTGCATGTTTGTACAGGTCCAGGTTTTGAGCAAGAGCAGCAGCAGCAATAGAGCATTCGTGGGAGTTGAGCATTCCGAGACTGAGGTAGCTTGCAGGCGTCTGTACGCCCAGCGTCTCTTCTGTTTACTTATACTGTTTCCTATGGTCTTATTGTTGGTGACTCCACGTCTTGGGTAGATGATTTCATTAGTGTGTTACCTTGATATTATTTATATCTATTTAGAAAGTCTTCCGCATTTATTGAATTGAATATTTATTTCTCTGGTTAGTAGGTATGAGTATAAAAATAATGATACGAAACAGGATAATGTTGAATGCATTGGCTTGCCTAGCTACCACGAGTAGGCTCCATCATGATCCCGATGTCGGGGGAAAATCCAGGTCGTGACATGTTGGTAACAGAGCTCTAGGTTACATAGGTCTCACCACTCATGAACAAACTTAGTAAAGTTTGAGGGGTAGGTACGGAGACGTCTGTACTTGTCCTCCAGAGCCTATTGAGTTAGGAAAGAGTCTCTCATTTGTTCCTTCTTGTCGTGCGATTTGTTCCTCAAATACTAATTGAATTTCTACTTTGTCCTTTCGTAGATGGTGATGACACGCGCTTTTTCGTCCGCTGATCAGCAGCCTGAGCCCCAGGCAGTTCCCATGAGCGGCAGGGGCCGAGGCCGTATTGGAGGCTGTGGTAGGGGCAAAGCTCAGCCCCAGGCAGCTATTCCAGAAGTGGAGCCTCATGTTGAGATTGGTGAGGAAACTCCAGTCCTAGAAACTCCAGTGGGCCCAACTCAGGTCCCAGGAGAGGCTTTATTTACCCCGGATCTTCGGGAGGCTCGGGTCAGGATAGTGGGTTTTATGTACAACATTGCCAGAGCAGGCTTATTACCAGCTGCACCAGCTGCTTCTCAGGCTGGAGGAGGGGCCCAGACTCCTGTTGCACATACTCTGGAGCCAGTAGCTCCTCAGCCTCAGGCACCAGTGGTTCAGCCAGCTGTGGCCACTCAGTCAGGTACCACAGCTCAGGCCGGAGATGGGGCGGCCATGAATTCTGATTCTCTATGGAGACTTGATCGATTCTCTAAGCTATTTACCACTACTTTCAGCGGTGCCACATCAGAGGATCCTCAGGATCTCTTATTCAGTTGCCACGAGATTCTCAAGACTATAGGAAAAGTAGAATCCAATGGAGTTGACTTCTGCACATTCAGGCTTTCAGGATCCGCCAAGACTTGGTGGAGAGATTACTGTTTGACTCGACCAGCAGGGTCCCCGCTTTATCATGGGATCAGTTTGCAGAGTTATTTCTGGAGAAGTTTCTCCCTGTTACTCAGTGGGATGCACTTCGGAGGCAGTTTGAGTGCCTCCAGCAGGGCACTATGACTGTCACTCAGTATGAGACGAGATTTGTTGATCTGGCACGTCATGCAGTTGTGATACTCCCCACAGATCGGGAGAGGGTCCGCAGGTTTATAGATGGGCTAAATCAGCCGATTAGACTTCATATGGCTATGGGAGTTGGGAGTGATATATCTTTTCAGGAGGCAGCTAATGCAGCTCGTAGAGTTGAGATGGCTCTTGCTCGGGGAGGTGGTTATCCTTCAGACAAGAGGCCTCATCATTCCGGCAGATTTAGTGGTTCTTCTTCTGGAGGCAGGAATCTTTTGATAGGGGCCAGTCTTCCAGACCCTTTCAGTCAGCCCTCTAGGCTTCACAGGGTGGACCAGGTGATCGTGGGTTTCATGAGCAGTATTCAGATCAACCTCCCATTAGTGCCCAGCCTCTTCAGAGTGTTCGTGGGGGCCATTTAGGTCGTCAGGGCCAGCAGCCCCATCAGCCCAAATGTTGCTACGGTTGTGGTGACCAAGGTCATTTTGTCAGGTTTTGCCCTCGAGCAACGGGTAACACTTAGCAGCGGGGTCCTCGTCCCATGATTAGGCCCCAACTAACCCACAGCCTGCCCAGTCAGCCAGAGGCGGGGCTAGAGATCGTAGAGGTAGAGGTGGAGACCGTAGAGGTGCAGACCGTCCAGCCAGAGGTAGAGGTCAGCCAGTGGATGACCGTCCCAGAGATGTAGCTCAGAGGGGAGGTGTTGATCGGCGATTTTATGCTTTACCAGCCGGGCCAAAGGCAGAGGCATCAGATGCTGTGATTACATGTACCATTGTTGTTTGTGACAGAGGTGCTTCAGCATTATTTGACCCCGGGTCTACATATTCATATGTGTCTTCCTACTTTGCACCATATCTGGCCATGCCTAGCTATGCCAGAGATGTTCCAGTTTATGGGTCTACACCAGTGGGTGATTTTATAGTAGTCGACCGGGTGCATCGTTCGTGTATAGTTATCTTTGGGGGTCTTGAGACCCGTGTTGATCTGTTGCTATTAGACATAGTGGATTTCGATGTCATATTGGGGATGGACTGGTTGTCCCCATACCATGCTATCTTAGATTGTCATGCCAAGATAGTGACCTTGGCCTTTCCAGAATCACCCCGACTAGAGTGGAAAGGGACCTCATGCCACTCCGTTCGCACCGTTATTTCCTATGTTAAGGCTCGATTCATGGTCGAGAAGGGGTGTCTAGCTTATTTGGCATATGTTCGTGATTCCAGCGCAGAAATTCCTTCTATTGATTCAGTTCCTATTATACGGGAGTTTCTCGAGGTTTTCCCCTCAGACCTGCCAGGCATGCCACCCGACAGGGATATTGATTTTTGTATTGATCTGGCACCGGGCACTCAGCCCATCTCTATTCCACCCTATCGTATGGCCCTGCCAGAGTTAAAGGAGTTAAAGGATCAGCTGCAAGACCTTCTAGAAAAGGGCTTTATCAGGCCCAGTGTTTCCCCACTGGGGAGCACCCATGTTATTTGTGAAGAAGAAGGATGGCTCGATGCGAATGTGTATTGACTATCGGCAATTAAACAAAGTTACGATAAATGACAAGTATCAACTGCCGAGGATTGATGATTTGTTCGACCAGCTCCAAGGAGCGAGGGTGTTCTCAAAAATAGACTTGAGGTCAGGCTACCATCAGTTGAAGATCAGGGCGGCTGACATTACTAAGATAGACTTTCGCACTAGATACAAGCATTATAAATTCATGGTCATGTCCTTTGGGTTGACCAATGCCCCAACAACGTTCATGGAGTTGATGAATCGGGTGTTCAGGCCTTATTTAGATCTGTTCGTGAAAGTCTTTATAGATGACATCCTGGTATTCTCCCGCAGTCAGGAAGAGCATGAGCAGCTCCTCAGAGTGGTTCTTCAGACTCTGAAGGATAATCAACTATATGCCAAATTTTTGAAATGTGAGTTCTGGTTGAGTTCGGTGGCATTTCTAGGTCATATTGTATCAGTGGAAGGTATTCAGTTGGTCCCAAAGAAGTTTGAGACAGTCTAGAATTGGCCTCGACCAGCTTCAGTGACTGAGATCCGGAGTTTCTTGGGGTTAGCAGGTTACTACCGTCGATTTGTAAAGGGGTTCTCCTCTATTGCAGCCCCGATGACCAGGCTGACCTAGAAGGGTGCCCAGTTCCAGTGGTCAGATAAGTGTAAGGCGAGCTTCCAGAAGCTCAAGACAGCCTTAACTTCAGCACCAGTGCTGATACTACCTACGGGTGCAGGGCCTTATACAGTTTACTATGATGCATCCCGTACGGGGCTGGAAGCGATATTGATGCAGGATGGTAGGTTAATTCTTATGCTTCGAGACAGTTGAAAATACATGAGAAAAATTATCCAGTTCATGATCTTGAGCTGGCAGCAGTGGTTCATGCTTTAAGAATCTGGAGCCATTATCTATATGGTGTGGCGTGCGAGGTGTACACGGATCACAAAAGCCTACAGTACTTGTTCAAGCAAAAGGAGTTGAATTTACGACATCGGAGATGGCTAGAGTTGCTGAAGGACTATGATGTCACTATCCTATATCACCCAGGTAAGGCCAATGTGGTGGCCGATGCATTGAGTAGAAAGTATGCCAGCATGGGTAGTCTCGCATTCATTCCGGTCAGTCAGAGACCACTTGCTCTAGATGTCCAGGCCTTAGCCAACCAGTTCGTGAGACTAGACATTTCTGAGCCTAGTAGAGTGTTATCCTGCACGGTCGCTCGTTCATCTCTATTAGAGCGGATCCGTGAGAGGCAATTTGATGATCCTTATTTTTGTGACTTGAGAGATACTGTACAGCGGGGAGGTGCCATGGAGGTAACTCTAGATGATAACGGAGTATTGGGATTGCAGTGGCGACTTTGTGTGCCCAATGTCGAGGGGATTCGAGAGTTGATCTTAGTGAAGGCCTATAGTTTGCGGTATTCTATTCACCCGGGCGCCGCGAAGATGTATCAGGATTTACGGCAGCACTATTGGTGGCGCATGATGAAGAAGGACATCGTTGTGTATGTTGCTCGGTGTCTAAATTGTCAGCAGGTGAAGTATGAGCACTAGAGGCCTGGTGGTGTGTTCCAGAGAATTAAAATTCCCAAGTGGAAATGGGAGCGGATCACTATGGACTTCATTATTGGACTTCCTTTGACTTGGTGGAAATTTGATGCTATTTGGGTCATTGTTGATAGGCTGACCAAGTCAGCACACTTCATTCCAGTATCTGTATCTTACTCATCGGAGAGGTTAGTAGAGATTTACATCAGGGAGATTGTTCGTCTTCATGGGGTGCCGGTGTCTATTATGTCAAATCGGGGTACGCAATTTACCTCGCGTTTCTGGAGAGCGGTCCAGCAGGAGTTAGGAACCCAGGTCCAGTTGAGTATAGCTTTTCATCTCAGACGGACGGTTAGTCCGAGAGGACTATTCAGATCCTAGAGGACATGCTCCGAGCCTGTGTCATTGATTTTGGAGGCTCGTGGGACCAGTTTCTGCCATTAGCAGAGTTCGCCTACAACAATAGCTACCAGTCTAGCATTCAGATGGCCCTATATGAGGCATTGTATGGTAGGCAATGTCGGTCTCCAGTCGGATGGTTTGAGCCGGGAGAGGCTCGGTTGTTGGGCACAAACTTAGTACATGAGGCCTTAGACAAGGTCAAGACTATCCAGGAGAGATTGCGTTCAGCTCAGTCCAGATAGAAGACTTATGCGGATCGTAAGGTTCGAGATGTAGATTTTATGGTTGGTGAGCGGGTATTGCTCCGAGTATCTCCTATGAAGGGCGTGATGAGGTTCGGGAAGAAGGTCAAACTCATCCCTAGGTACATTGGTCCATTTGAGATTCTGGACCGAGTGGGAGGTGTGGCTTACAGACAAGCTCTGCCACCTAGCTTATCAGCCGTGCATCCAGTTTTTCATGTATCTATGCTTCGGAGGTACCACGACGATCCCACACATGTGATAGACTTCAGTGCTTTCCAGTTGGACAATGATTTATCCTACGAGGAGGAGCTGGTGGCCATTCTAGACCGGCAGGTTCGACAGTTGAGGTCGAAGATTTTTCTCATATACGGGGTCGCTACCCACATTTGTTCCCTGACTCAGGTACTTCCTTCTCTTGTCCGTTCGAGGACGAACGGTTATTTTAGAGGTGGAGGATGTGACGACCCAAAGGGTCATCAACTGTTTTCCTCACTTGTTCTGCACTTTCGAGGACTTGGAAACCTCATTTTATGTTGCCTCAATATACGTGCATAATCCGGGCATGTAGCCGCAAAGATTTTGTGATAGAATATGTGAATTCTATGAAATATTTGAAGAGAAATGATATTAATATTGATATAGTTTACTTCGGTCAATATTTTTGGTAAACGGACCCGGACCCGAGATCGGACGGTCCCGGAAGGTCCGTAGGAAAATATGGGACTCAGGCATGTGTCCGGAGTCAAATTCTGAGGCCTAGAGCCTAAGATATGAATTTTTCTGTTAAATTGTTTCTGCCGAAATTATTAAATGAAAACGGATTAAACGACCATGGTATCGGGATCGTATTTTGGTTCCGACGCCCGGTACAAGTCTTAAATATTATATATGTGCTTTATGCAATGTTTGGTGACATTTGGATGTCGTTTGATGTTTTTGAACCTTGAGTTCCAAATTTGAAAGTTATGAAACTAAAAGAAAGATAATCATGAACTTGAGGCTTGATTTGATGAAAACGATGTTGTATTTACAATTTGATCGCACGAGCAAGTTCCTAATATGTTTTTGAAGTTGTGTCCATGTTCGGTTTGGAGCCCGGGGGCTCGAATAAAGATTTGACAGGCCGTTGGAGCAAATTCTGAAAAATATCACAGCTGGTTTTTCACCCAGCTGGTATCTTCGCAAATGCGAAGATTTTCTCGCAATTGCGAGAAGAGCCAGGTTAGCCTTGGTTTCCATAATGCGAAGATGGAAGGGGAGTGCATGGGTTCGCAAATGCGAACTATACCTCGCAAATGCGAGGACTTCGGTAATAGCCCATCTTCGCAAATACGACTAAAATGTCGCGAATGCGAAGGCCCCAATAATCCAGCCTTGTTCGCAAATGCGAACATAATATCGCAAATGTGATGCTGACAGTCGCCAAGCCTGCTATGTTCGTAATTGCGAACAAACGTTCGCATTTGCGATAACCGCAGCTGTGCAACACACGATCCTCCAAGAGCAAAATCACTCTAAAACACTTGTACGTCATTTTTTACTTAATTCTTTCAATTCCTAACATCATTAAACATGTTTTTTAAGAAAATCAAAGGTTTTCATTGTAGAAATTCTTGTTTTTGGGTAGAAACTAGGTTTTTCATGAATCGGGGAATTGGACCTCGAATTGAGGTCCGATTTTGAAACAAATCATATATTTTAATTCGTGAGGGAATGCGTAAGCGGATTTAGGTCCGAACCTCGAGTTCCGACCATGTGGGGTCAGGGGCATTTTGGGAAATTTTGGGGTGAACTTGGAGAAAACCATTTTTAAGCATCCAAACTAAGTTATATAGTATTTATTAATGTAATGGAATCAATTGTGATTAGATTCGAGCAAGTTGAAAGCGGAAATTCGAGGTAAATCTGTAGTTGAAAGATAAATTGGGCTTCAAGGCAAGGAGTAAGTGTTAGATCTATCCTAGCTTGAGGGAATAGGATTTATGTGCTATTTTCTATGTGATCGAGTGCGGTGTATGGGCTGTGGTGACGAGCATCCATACACTAGCATTTAGCATAACCGTGAGTCGTTGTTGATATCTATTGTGGGATGTTTTAAAGATGAAATCTTGAACCCTTACCGGGTTGTGAATTTGCACACTATTTTCCCTTACCGGGACCTTGTTGTGATGATTGTTGTGTCCCTTTCCGGGACGGTTCATGATTGTTTTTTTCATTCTTTTTCCCTTAACTGTGATTGTTATTTGGGTGAGGAAGAGTGATAATGCATGAAGGGTGATGTCGCCTTATTTACTGATTTTTGCACTAAGGGTAATGTCGTGCCTTGTTTTATTTATTATGCACGAAGGATCATGTCATGCCTTATATTATTGATTATGCACGAAGGGTAATGCCGTGACTTGTTATTGATTATGCCTGAAGGATCATGCCGTGCCTTGTGATGTTGACTATTCATGAAGGAACATTCTGTGCCGTTGTTATTTGAACCATGCACGAAGGAGCATGCCCTGCTATGGATGTGAGGATGAGAGTAAAAGCACGAAGGGTGATGATGTGCAACTAATTGCTATTCCTTGTTTGATATTAACTGTTTCCATTATACTCTGATTTCCATTATTGATTTAATGGTTGTTGCTAATTGTTGTGTTTCCCCTTTTATGATACTTCTTGTTGAATTTGTTACTTGATATTTCTTGTTATCTTGTGGTGTACATATATATAGAACTGCACAGGTTTATGTGAGTGTCTGGTCCTAGGCTTGTCACTACTTCGCCGGGATAGGCCAGGCACTTACCAGCACATGGGGTCGGATTGTGCTGATACTGCACTTCTATGCATTTTTGCACAGGTCCAGGTTTTGAGCAGGAGCAGCAGCAGCAGTAGAGCATTCGTGGGAGTTGAGCATTCTGAGACTTAGGTAGCTTGCAGGCGTCCGCAGGCCCGACGTCTTTTCTGTTTACTTATATTGTTTGTTGTGGTCTCATTGTTTCGAGACAGATAGATTTTTGTCATTTTCTTTTAGACCATTATGTGTAGTATTCATTAGTAGTTCGTGAGTTGGTGACTCCACGTCTTGGGTAGAGGATTTCATTAGTGTGTTAACTTGGTATTATTTATCTCTATTTAGAAAGTCTTGCGCATTTATTGAATTGAATATTTATTTCTTTGGTTAGTAGATATGAGTATAAAAATAATGACACGAAACAGGATAATGTTGAATGCGTTGACTTGCCTAGCTACCACGAGTAGGCGCCATCACGGTCTCAATGTCGGGGAAAAATCCGGGTCGTGACAACCCACGTTTTGGCATAACTGCAGCATATGGGGCTGAAGTAGCAAAGGCAATCATGCAAAACTTCAGCATTCTTGTAGCCGGGCCTGAGTTTGTTTTGAAACTAGAAAACTTCAGCTCTAGAGTATAAGTTTTTATTTTGTAACTCGCGAATTTCAGCTCAAAAGTTGAAGTTTTTATTTTTGTGTTTTTGTTTTGTAACTGGCGAACTTCAGCTCTAGAGCTGAAGTTTTTGTTTATAACTGCGAACTTCAACTCTAGAGCTGAAGGTTTTATTTTAGTGACTGGCGAACTTCAGCTTTAGAGCT